>JAURVB010000411.1:0-14627 GCA_033002965.1 Piper betle
AGAAGTGAAGAAAGGGTTCCCTACATCTCCAATGATGCATGAGTTTGAAGTTCAAACTGATCAAAAAATAAGACTTTGCGAAGGAAAGGAGCTCGATAAAGAAAAGATAGAAGATCAGCTTGTTGTTCAAACAACTTCGACTCAAGAAGAAGTTAAATTGAAGGATTCAATGCAATATGGAAAGACAAAACTTCGCCTGATTTGCAGTTACGGTGGAAAGATAGCGATCCAAGGAAGGAAGAGACATTACATTGGAGGAAACACACGACTTGTTTTAGTGGATCGTGATTGTTCTTATTCAAGTCTTGTTACTCGAATCAAGAGTACATTTTCTACTAGCAGCCCTTTCATGATCAAGTGTCAGCTACCAGGTGAAAGCTTGAAGTACCCTATCACAATTGCTAGCAATGAAGACTTGACAAATATAATCGAAGAGCAAGAGGAGTTCAACACAAACACAAGATCAACTTCTCGCCTTCATTTCTTTGTATTACCGAAGAAATCAAGATCACCATCCAACTCGACATTGGACAAGAAGTTGGGGGCGTCAATCGAAATTACTACTCCTAAAAGGTTTAAAAGAGAAGCCAACAGCTCAACAAATAGTACGAGGCATCACAAAAGAACAAGGTCTCCCCCATATCATAGAAGGAAAAGAAGACATCATGAGATCTTCTCGCCAGAGAAGCTAGATGCTAAGAAAGAGAAGTCACAGCTGAGAGTAGAAACGAAATTGTCATTCCCCCATTGCTACCCAAATCTAAAAAGTAAAAGGAAAGAAATATGGATTTGGAGACCACGGTTGTCGAGCAAAGAAGTCACTCTCCTAAATCAAAATAATGGGCAGTTATCACACAGTGACCCAGAAGGGGTCATCCTAGCTTGAGAGCAAAATATTATTCTTCGAAAAAAACGAAAAAAGGAGAAAATGCAAAAAAAAAAAGAAAAAAGAAAAAAGCAAACTATATTTTTTGCCGATTCTTCTTTCCAAGTTTGCGAAAAATCGGCAAGGGGGCTAATGTTTGTACATATTTATCCGAAAAATATTTATATTTATCCGGTTATGTGGATAATATTTATCCAATTATGTGACAGTACTCAGCCACTTACGTGGATGACTTCCTGCATATTACAAGAGAATTGGTCATACGGTTTCAAAACTGCCGGAGAAAGAATTGCCAGAGGAAGAGGTAGACATTGTTCTACAGCCGTTGGAGGAAATCTCTCACTCAGGAATTATCCCAATTCTATAAAAGCCGGGTGTTATTGCTGAAGCAAGGGGGGCTCGTACGCTAAAGGAAAAGAATTTTGCCAGACAGAAGAAAAGCCGAGGGAGGAGCCCCTCACCGGAGATGCTCCGGTGACCCTCGCCAACACCCGATCACTACCCCCGTCACGGCCATGAATCCTTGCCCAAGATCCAAACTTTCCACTTGCCAGAGCCACCGGTGAAGGAGTCGTGTTGCTTTGAAGTGTTGCCGACGTGCTGCCGTGAGAAGAGCCCAAGCCCCGGTGCAGGAGTCTGCCATCGCTGGAACAAGAGTGCTGGAGTCCAACATCTTGCCAACGCCGAGGAGTCGCTGCTCACTGTCTTGCTGATTAGCCAAGGAGAGGAGGTCTAAAGCCTTGCCTCATTGGAATTGTTTCAAGGAAATACGCTCGTACCTTGCTGTTGCCATAGCCACCGTGGAAGGCCGGAGTTCACTGCTGCTGTGGAGTGCTACCAGGATCACCACATCCCCGGAGTCCAGCCCCATTGTTGTTGTGCAGCCTCACCGAAATCCTCATCGAGCCAAGAATTCCAGAAGAATTGTTGCCGCTGCACGACCGTCATAAAAAACAGGGGAGAAGCAAGGAGTTGCTATCATCCAGACCAAAGCCGACAACAAAAACTGCTCTTTGCCGGAGTTACCGCAATGCTAATGCTGCCTCGCTGCAACAGATTTAAACCAAAAGAAGTTTTGTTTGTTTATAATTTTGCAGGGCTCGGATGAAGAGGACGTCCGTTGCTGCTATCCCGCTTGGAGTTGCTGCTCTGTTCCTTGCCGCCACCTTACGGTTGGATCGCCAGAAAAGATAGAGCCCTCCTCATCACCGTGAAGGAGTCACTGCATCGCCCTGAAGGAGTCATAGGAAAGTGCCCTTCCTTCCCCCGATCGCTGTTTTGGGATTTAGTTGCGGCTGCCAAGGAAAGGAGTCCCACCTGGGCTGGGGCTGGGGGCTGGGCCTGGGCTGGGCCTGCGCCTGGCGGGGTTTGGGAAGGCAGTGAAAGGAGTCATGGGGTATTAACGGGGATTTGCCATTGTTTTGGTGGAGATGTGGACTGGTTGGAAGAGGGGTATTTTTGTGATTACACGGTGTATGGAGCAAGGGATACGACACTGTTCGCTTTTGATGACGCATGTCCCACCTGGTAAAGACTAAAAGAGTAGTGGTGATTCTGTGCCGCGGTTGGGTGATTCAAATTACGCATCTCTGCCAACATGGTAAAAATTGAAGCAGAGGCAGAGTATTGGTGATTGTTGTCTTCCTAAAAAGCCAGGCTTTTTTTTTTTTTTTTTTTTTTTTGAGAGCAGGGGCCGAGAGACTAGAGAGCGAGAGGCTAGGTCCCTGGTGGTGAAATGTAAAGAAAAAGTAATTCGAATTTGAGGAAGCAAGACGGATGGAGGAGGCAAGGTGGGAGACCACAATCGCCACGTTCCAAAGTGCTATTGGCGCCAGACGGACAGCGGGGGAGTATGCCGGGAAAAGATAGATATTTTGCCCATTTAAATTGATTTTCCCATTCATTAATTCATTCACAAGACTCACCCCCCCCCCCCTTTTCGTTTTAAAAAGTTACTTTTTATAATATATTCTTCTCATTCTGTACTTTTAACGTTGCACTTAAAAAAGAGCATCACAATTCAAAACGAGTGACCAATCTCGACTAAGTGATTGATTTAGTGTAACATAATAATCCAAGTTTTAAAAACCTTTTATTCTCAACTGTGCAATTGACAAAATCCAGCCCGTACTCCAGCTCAATACGACCCAATTCTGGATGGCTGGTCCTTCCTTCCTACATGCTGAGACACTGTGCAAGTGGATAATAATGTCGAGTTTCTAGTGTCCATAGACCCAACTCCTTACTACTTGGTTGGAGTAGAGATGAGGATGCCTCAGAAACACTTAAACAAGGCAGAGTGATCATAATGAGATGTTGCTTAGTACATGACGAGTAGACAGTTTACAGAACTCGACCTACTAACCATGGTTGCATAAATCGGAATCGGAATCGGAATCGGTTTTCCAGTGAATCGGAATCGGAATCGGAATCGGTCTGAATCGGCCAAGAATCGGTTCAGTTGAATCGGTCCAAATTAATTTAATCGGTCATATATAATAATTTGACAATTTATAATATAAATATATTAAAATTAGGTATTGATGTTATTTTGATATTATTCTGTATATTATAGTTTCTGATATTTTTAAATATTTTTTAAGATTTTTTTTAAATTATTTAGAATTAATTATTATTTTTGACTCGAGTTAGACTCGAGTCAACTTTTAATTACGAGAATGCCACTCTTACCCCTGCCGCCGCCGCCGCCGCCGCCGGCCCGGTCGGCGGCGAGTCTCGAGGCGGCGATGTCGGAGGATGTCGGCGGCCCGCAGCCGGCGGCGAGGCGGCCAGGAGCGGCCTGCAGCCGGCGGCGAGGCGGCCAGGAGCGACGGCGAGTCGGCGGCGAGTCGCGGCGATTCGTGCGTCACAGCCCGATTCGGTCCGGCCACACTTCGGCGGCGACGTTGCGAGGTCGGCGGCGAGGTCGGTAGCCCGGTCGGCGGCGAGCCCGGAGTCGGGGAGCACGGCGGAGGGCGGAAACGGGGCGGCGGCGGGCGGACGAGCGGCGGCGGCGCGGGGGGGGCGGGTTTGATTTTAGGTTTTTAAAATCCAAATTACCATTTTACCCATGCTTAAATGATTTAATAAAAATCATACCTAGGGTATTTTAGTAATTTCATTAAAAAACCGATTCCGATTTAAATCGGCCGATTCCGATTCCGAGTTAAATCGGTCGGAATCGGCCGAACTCGGCCGATTCCGAGGCCGATTCGGGGCCGACCGAGTCGGCCCCGAAATCGGATCGGCATCGCGCCGATCCGATTTAAATCGGCCGATTCCGCACGGAATCGGCCGATTCGTGCAACAGTACAAACCCCAACATTTGTAACATGTTGGCACACAGCACATTTGACAGAAAGGGCTCCACTTTGATATGCAAGTGTAGTATAACAGTGGCTGCAGTTCACTTGTGCAAATGCTGCTTTGAAATAACAATAAAAGCAAATATTTCAGATCTTTTGACTAGCTGATCGGTATTCACTTGATGAAAACAAGAGATGCAGCACATTTTTTTGAAAAAAATTAATGACACATGCTTCAGGAGGCCTAACTAACTGTATTGTTGGGTTTCTAGGGATTAAAGAACCACTCTCACTATTGCAAATGCAATCCTGAAATATTTCCAGTCAGTCATTGCTTAAAGATCTAATTTACAAACTTTCCACTTGGCATGACTCACTAGAACAGCAATGATAAGACTTAAGACGTCATACAAGACAACCAAAATGTCATCCCATAATGTCCAGTATATTCGACATAATTAAATTCCAGTTTAAAAGCTACTCGAAAAAAATATTCAGCGCAAGTACAAAACCTGCTCTGGCATCATTAATTGTGAAGCAGAAGGAACATCTAACACTCCTTGCACCAGGAGAATACATTAATACTGTACGACAACCAACACAGACAAGCTGAGCCCTCTCCACCGCTGCACACAAAACAACCTAAGTGTTAACTATAGAGAGTTTCACAATAACAACGTCACAGTCCCATGAGCCAATATTTGAGCTACAACTCCACTAGCAAATTACCACATCTTCATCTCTGTTTAAAAAAGGCTAAAGCAAACTGCTTGACACAAAAAAGTCGGGCAGTGCACCAATCAATGACCAGTTAAAGTAAATAAAATGACAATGAACATACATATTTGGCTACGCAGAGAGGATATGCATTTGTATCATCTACAAAATCTAAAACAACCAAATACTGAATTCCGTGAAGATTAACCATAACTTTTGGTTTGTCCCATTTCTATGAATCTGTACTTATACTAACACGATTTAGGAAAACATAACAGATGAGTAGCCTCAAACAATTGTACATATGATACTTGTCTTTGAATACCATATCAGGTGAACCACAAACCAGTAGAAGGCTATGTAAGCTGATAATTTGCACTACAAAAACAGATTGCATATTCTAATCAGTCGCTTAGCAAGTAAAGCAGACTTAAAAAGTTATCCATTTGCATACATTCAAATCTGGAAGACTACCGGCATAAAATAAGCGCTCGAGCACAAAAAAACAGATATTGAAATAATTTACAAGGGAGAACTGGGAAGGGGAGAGAGAGGGAGAGAGAGAGAGAGAGAGAGAAACCAGGAACAACTGCACTGATTGTGCTGCATATTGAACAACGAACACTCAAGGCTCCCCTTTGATATAAAAGTAAATTTCTGCAACCACCACAATAAATCTGGCTCTGCATAACAGCAGGTCTGTAGCGTGGCATTTACCTGCAGAAAACAATTAATAATACATAGACACAGCGAAAACAAATGACAACGTACATCATCATAAAATTGAAAATTTTCCAGTCAAAAAAAGCAGTAATGTGACTTCTATAGCAGCATAAGAGCCTCAGTTTGGAATATCTTGAAAATAAACAGCAGATGCCACATTCAATCAAAGTTTTAAACATAACACTGTCCCTCTAATGTTTTTTGCGTCTAAACAGCAAATGCCAACTGCTGTAGCAAGTTCTACTGCAAACTCGCTGTAGATTTACTTAATTATTAAAGTTAGATATATAAACACCCCCAATTAAAGAGATTTAAATCAATCAAATAAGTGTTACAGGGGATTCGCGGTAGCACACTACAGCAAAGCCCTGGCCATGGCATAGATAGAGGCGGTTATCCATCCTCCAAAAAACTCACACAAACAAATGACACAAAAATTGGGACTGTCCAAGATAAAATGTAATAACACAGAAGACAATTAAAACAGCCAGATAAAACGATTTCACTTCATTGGGCATGCCGATTGTTTATATGTCCATTTTGTCATTCCTGAATATTATTATTTCTCATAAACTGCAGCACGTTTCATGAACTAGCACATCAAGATCATCCACAGATGCATGCAAAAAAAACAAAAAAAGAGTCCCCCGGGAATGATTTCTATGTCTTGCAGATACACCAATCCCTTAAAACCTATGTTAAACAGTCAATTTCCCAAAACAAACACTTGTGTACATCTCAGAAACAGATTAACATGTCACAAACCACCACGAATACGACCGACGCAACTGAATTTGAAAAGGGATCAATAACAAGAACGAAATTGCTGCAAAGAGATGGTAATCAATACAACTCACCGGTGATCGCCGATAATATACCAAACCAAGGCACGACAACGACGTGATTGGCGCCGGCGCCGGCGGGGAGGAAGGGGTCGAGACTGATGGGTGGGAACAGCCGGACGGGAAGGAAATAATGGGCAGCGCGGGGTCTGAATCGAGGCTAATTTCACCCGATCCCTGCCGCGTAGGGAACGCTCTAGAAGCATCGCGTTCGTCACTCGGCTCCCCAACGTTGTAGAAGCAGCGCGTTCATCACTTCCGCTGACCGGAGATGATTATAAGGTCTCCTACATGATATTAATTGAATAATAAAACCTAATAAATAAGTAAATCTGTACAGACAATAATATTTATTAATACTAAACT
Organism: Piper betle; assembly: GCA_033002965.1. Lineage (NCBI taxonomy): Eukaryota > Viridiplantae > Streptophyta > Magnoliopsida > Piperales > Piperaceae > Piper > Piper betle. The sequence continues at coordinate 6,840 of JAURVB010000411.1, forward strand.
TTTAAATTATCATTTTAAAGATATTTAATATGTGGTAATTTACTACTACTCGAGTCTCACACATTACACCAGCTTATTGTAGATTACCACTACTCTTTTCATTTTGTTGGCATTAGTATTAGTTAGTCTTCATCATAAAATACATACTAGTTAAAATTGTTCTTCTTTAAAACTAAGGACAATAGATTAGTGTTGATATAGTCATAGCAAGCCTGTTTTATTGCCAATCAAGTCATTTTTATAATACCATTTTTATAGATTAGTGTTGATCGAGTAAATTTTTTATTGACATATTACCCTCCCTTGTTTCTTCCCCCCTCTGTTTCCCGCGTCATCTCACCGCTGACGACCGCCCGCCGGGGGTGGGGGGTGGGTGTTGGGGCATCCTGAGGGTGGGGCGGCAGGTGTGAGTGAGGGGGGGGGGACGGGCCCTTGGTCGGCAGGCCTGGGGCAGGGGGTGGGATGGTTGGTGGCCGGGGCGTGGCCGAGGGGTGGTGGAATCTAGCGGGAGGGTGGGAAAGTGGGGAGGGAGGGGGGTGGGAAATGAAGGGTGGTATGGGGCTGTTATGGACCGTTGGATCAGATCCAACGGTCCATATGGGGGTAGCGCATATGCACGGCCAAAATAGGGCAGCGCACAGTAGCGCTGCCCTATATATATATGTAGAGAGAGAGAGAGGAAAGAGAAGGCTGATTTGGTGGGTAGTTTGAAGCACATCCCTCCAATTGTTATTTTTCTTCTTTTTGCCTCCCACCACCACCACCCCCACCCCCCCGTGATTAACACAGTATGTGATCTAAACATCATTTATGTGTTGTCATTTTTGAAAGAGTACTTGCTTGAATAATCATAAGAAATATATCTTAAATTAATTACTTTTGACTTGTTATTTATGCAATTTCAGGTTTGGTATCGATTCTGGTGGGCGTGACCAAAAGGTGATGGAAACTCTTAAGCATGCCCTTTCAAGTTTTGTGCGTGTTGACTGTGTAGGAAAATTCCCCCTTCTAGTCAGATGGAGCATTAAATGCTTTGGTCAATATTTTTTCTTTAGAGAAGATAGACCTAGGTAGAAAACCTATCTCCTTGGACTATCTCCGACTAAAACGCAATGACCTCGACAGAAAAACTAAGGTTCATCCCTAAGGGTCTAGTGGGTCGTTAAATAAGTAATCGAAAGTTCTATAGGGTACTAGTTTGGGATATATTAGAAAAAACTATCTCGGTGTAAGGTAAAAGGCCTAACATCTACCCATGTGATAGGTCAACTACTTGTACCCTCAAGGTACTCTCCTCTAGGTCTTACGACTATACTAGGGTGTCTTGCGAGTTCTGCTACCATATGGTAGACTCTAGTACCAAATAAGAAAATACACTAATGGGATTCATTGTCGTCAGTCTAGGTCAAAAATTCAGGTGTCCCTATAAAAGGAATGAGATTGCTCACTAGGTCTTAGCCAATGCAGTCGCTACTCGAGTATCTCACTTTATTCCATACTAGAATAAGGACAGCTGTTAGGACTCTACTACATGCTATGACTCTCGCAACTATCTTCATAACAACTAACTGCTACTGATGGGAACTCTCTGTGATGGAATGAAGATGAGAACACAAATACACGTACAACATGTCTCAAAGAGTATTAAAATATATTATGCATGGAACTATGAAGTCTACATCTAGTTTGTAAGACGTGCACTGGTCAATGTCTATTTATCTCAACCATCTGAAAAATAGAAAGTATGAATGATATATGTAAAAGGGTGAGTGTGAAATAATCCAATAAAGGCACGAAACTTTACCGGGCATGCTTTGTATTTGGCCGTTGGTACGATTGGTCACTTTTGACCAACTTATTACTTCAATGTCTTTATATGATGCATGTTTGTGGTGTGTGCTCATATCATCAATACATCCTAAAAAGAAAATATTGCTAACAAACCTAGAGCAAAACAACTAGCACACAAATTGAAACATAATAATGATAAATAAATAAATATACAAGAAAATACACACATAGATAATTAGATAATACTAAATACATGAACATAAATAATATTCTAATAATAAAATAATAATATAATTATACTATATAAATACATGGTTAAAAATGAGTAAATATTAGCATATACTCATGTTAGTAAACATATTAAAATAAATAAATAAATAAATAAATATTTACTACACATCAATCATAAATATTAATAATATCATAGCTATAATATACAAGAATACGTAAATAAATACAAATAAATAATAACATACACCAGAACAAATAAATAGAATATATATATATATATATATATACAATTTTGTAAACATAAGTAAGACTAATATTAATAAGTAAATATATCATTAATAATAATAAGTAATTATATAAACATGCATTATAATCTATAAATAGACGAATAATAAGTAATGAATAATAATAAATAAAGAAAAATAATCACAAGATCAAAAAATGCTAAATCATATGAATATGCATTTAAAATAAAAAAGGAAAATTACAAAAAATGGTCAAAAAATAATTGAACCAGACCGAGTTGGGTCAAGTCAACTTGGTCTGGGTTATAAACACTGCTAGGCTAGGTTAGCTGGGTTGGTCTGGACTGACGGACATGGATATGAGCTCGAACTAGCGGACTCGGGTATAGAATGGTGGACCGGCGAACCGAGGCACAACCATCGGACACAAACGCTGGTAGTCGGCACTACATGGGCATACCGGCCGGCGGGGGTTGCACTGCCCATCGCCAAAAAATGCTAACGGAAAATCGACTATCGACTAGGGTAGCCATTAGTCGGGAATTAGGATTGATAGGTGGCGTCAAGGCGGAGGTGTTAGTAGTGACGATCACCGGAGTCTGGCCACTGGCTTGCTGAAAAACGACCAAAAAGAGGTGGTATCGCCGGCGGGTGTGGAGATGTTGTCGATGGTGACCGAGGCCACTGTGATGGTCATGGTTGGTCTCAAAAGATGGGTTGTCGAGTGAGGAAGCTATCTGGGTTGACGGTCAATGGTGGTTGGTCTATGGTTGGCCGAAAAACGGCCAAAAATGATCGAAAATGCCTCTAGGCAAGAGCCGAGATCTGTGTCTGTTTCAAAAGAAAGATCTCGGCGAGGGGAAGCTGTCAGGGTGGTCAGCTTTGACGAAGGATACTCACGGGCGTCGGAAAATGGCCAAAAAGATGGTGGCGGCGGTGACGAATAGTGATAAAAACTAGGTCGACAGCGTAGCACCGATTGCGAGGGTAGGTACGGACCGATAACTGGCCGTGAGGTGGTCATGACGGTAATGATATGGTGCTCGGAGTAGGACCAGAGTCTCGCCAAGGGTGAGGCAAAGTGGTGACAGTGGTAACAATGGAAAATTCCAAAATCATGGAAAATCTATGGGAAAATAACATGGTGAAGCTAGGGCTGACATGGGCAACTCAGATCTTGCCACATGGCATGATCTAAACGTCCAACAACTCGTACCCTAATGGGGCTCACCTATGGGTCTATGTAATATACATATGGACGAAAACCTCGGGTCGAGACCGTCCAAAGTTAAAATTGACTCGAATCCTAAAAGTGACAATATATATGGCAATTGAAACGAGTAGGCTAAATGGGCCTCAAACCCTGAACTCAATCAAGTTGAGCCCACAAGGGCACAATTTAGTGATTCAAAATACCTATGCTACATGCAAATAAAATACCCTAAAAATGCCAAACAAATACTAAATGCTGCAACAAGCTAGATCTAACCCTAAAACCTTGGCTAACTTATAAAAAAAATCATTTGTATACCTCGTGTATACACTGATAAATCGTGCTCTATTTTATCATTATTGAAACTATCATTTGCATGTCGAGCATTATAAACAACCATAACTTACTCATATGGCCATTTAGGCCTCACACTCATAATCTGAAAATCAGTCTAACTAGAGCTCGCTTGAACAAACTCAAAACTGGCCCGAATTGGGCAAATTGCGAGTGGGTAAAACCCTAACCCAAAGCTGGGTTTTACAACCACTTCTACTTATAAATATTTCGTCCTCAAAATTTCTCACATTAACTGTGATTAGAGGGTTCAATTGAAGAAGTCATCTCATTGGCAAACTAGTAGCTCTCCCTCGAAAGCTAGCTGCATACGGCCCAAACAGGCCAACATGAAGTTGGAATACTAAACGCTAATGAAGATAAATAGCTCCTTAATAATCTGGCTGGACAGGACAACACATGGTCAAATCCTCTGTCTAACCATGCCTTATATGCTAGAATCATCTTGCTAGACTAACCATATATGCTCGAATTGTATCGCTGGACTATCTCTTAGGGTCATTGCAAACTATCGGGATTGAAATGCATTGACCTCGCCAAAAAACCTAGGGTCATCACTAAGGGTCTGGTTAGTCAAGGTCCAGGTAAGAGGCCAAACATCTACCCACGTGATAGGTCAACTTCTTGTACGCTCAAGGTATTCTCCTCTAGGTCCTACGACTATACTAGGGTGTCCTGTAACTATATGGTGAACTCTAGTACCAAACAAAAAAATATACTAATGGGATTCATTGTCGTCAGTCTAGGCCAAAAACTCAAGTGTCCCTGTAAAAGTAACCAGACAGCTCACTAGGTCTTAGCCAACGCAATACCTAGTCGAGTATCTTACTTTGTTCTATAATGAAATAAGGACAGTTGTTATGACTCTACTACATGTTATTTTTCTCGCAACTAACAACATAACAACCAACTGCTACTGATGGGAACTCCCTGTGGTTTGTGAAACGTGCACTGGTCAATTTCTGCTCATCTCAACCGTTAGGAAAAATATATAGTATGATTGATATACGTAGAAGGTGAGTGTGAAATAATCTGATAAAAACACTTAAGTTTAACGGGCATGCTATGTGTTTGGCCGTTGGCACGATTGGTAACTTTTAGACCAACTTATTACTTCTATAACACGACCCATTCCTTTGATTGCATTTTGCAATTTCGTGTTATGGAGCATTTGAATTATTATGTATCGAGTCATTTATACATGTACGGACTAGTAATCTGGAGCCGTCGGCAAATAATGAATTCAGATGTAATGTAATTATAAAAAATGGAAGTTTATTTGGTTGAATAAAATTACAAAAGTACACAAGGCCAAATGGCATAAAAGCCTAACGTACTGAAAAAATTGGCCAACTAACTAAACAAAAAATTGCTGATAACCTAAAAGATAAAATGAGAAAAATTAAAAGACGAGATGAATTCGGTTCAATGCAGAGACGATGTAGCTAATAGCTGTAAACACCCTCGGACGCAAGGTGGTTAACGATCAGATGGTATGCCGCCTGGGTGAGATGAACTCCATCCCACTGCAAGTATTCGGACGGATCAGAGCAGACGGTGGTACCCTCGGCTCCACACATTCGGTTCACATCAAAGTTGTACTCTCCTCCTCCTCCGCAACATGCACTCTGAGCTCTCTCGTCCGATCCCTCCGCCACTTTGATCCCCACTAGGTCTTGTAGAGAGCTGTAAAGGTCTGCGTACTTGATCACAACGTCCGGGTACTTGCTCCTCAATCCCTCCAATGCCTTCTCCAGATGGCTGTTGTGAGACTGCGCAAACTGGTTCAACCCCTTGACGCACTTGTTGCTATCGAACGCAGACGCGTCGCTGCCTTGGAACATGGTGAGGTAGATTGGCATGCAGCCGATAGGAAAGTTTCCGGGTACCACCAAGTGCCTTGCACCCATGCCGATCAATTCCTCGGCGGTGTCTGTGATTTTGCCTACGACGTCGGGGATGAGGGCCGACACCTCCTCCACCTGCTTACCGGCGGCGAAGGCGTAGTTGTAGTCGTTGCCGCCCACCTCCCCCAACAAGAAGAGCGCGTTTCCCAGGTCGGTACTGCTTGCCGACTTGAGGTGGCCCTTGAACCAGCCGAGTTGTACGCCGAGAGAGCTGCCGGTGAAGGTGTTGCCGATGCCCTTCTCGTTGAGGTAGTCGACGTCGAGGGCGGTGGCTCCGGCGACGGCGAAGTTGACGCCGGTGGTGGAGGAGCGGGAGTTGCTGGTGTCCAGGTATGGGGGCGGGGAAGGCAGGTGCAAGTAGTCGGAGATGAAGTCGATCATGAGGCGACCGTCGGAGCACCTGCCTGTTGCACCGCCCATGCTCTCGCCATAGGGGCTGTTGCCGATGGTGCCGAAGCCGCCGGAGAGGCCTTGGCGGATGAGGTTGCCGGTGTCGGTGAGGGAGTCGCCGAAACTGTAGATGGCCTCGTAGGGCTTGCGGCCATCACCGCCACCAAGGGAAGTAGGCGCATGCCGCGCAGCACCCGAGAAGACGAGGGAGATGAAAAAGATTGCCTTGAGAACCTTAGAGAAGAAAGCCATGATCTCTGCTCGTGAATCTTTGTTAGGAGGGATCTGTGGGGAGGGGTGCGATGCTATATTTATAGTTGTAATGTCCTCCTTCTTGATTCTTGTTATGATAGGAACGGGGCGAGGCGGTTACACGGAAGAAATCTACCTTAATTATTGGATATATACCACCTTAATTAAATTATTTTTCCTGAGTACATATCCGAATGAAATTGTACTAACTACGTGTTTTCGAATAAAATTGCACCGTCAGTACATGTCCGAATGAAATTGTACTATTAGTACATGTCCGAATGAAATTGCACCGAGTACGCGTCCGTATAAAATTATACAGTAAGTACGTGTCCGAATGGCAATGTATCGTAATTACATATCCGAATCAAATTGTGAAAGGCATCGGTGCAAAGGAGTTATATCTTTTTTCCTAAGTACGTGTCCGCCGTTTTCGACGGCAATGGTGGCGGAGCTCGCCGTTGTCGATTCAGATCCGTCAAAACCTTGCTGCGCCGCTGTAATTTTCTTATTCTTTGGATAAAGTTTTGATTTTCTTTTTGCTTGCCTCGTCTGAGGGTTCTCTTTGTTTTGATTTGGCTTTTCTTTTTCTTTTTCTTTTTTTGTGGTGGATTTTGGAGCAGTTGAGGACAAGGTTTTTGACGTCGGAGGCGAAGAGGAATGCCTTGCGGAAGGCAGTGCAGCTACTGGAGGACCAGTTTAACGTGGTTCAAGCCTAGAATCTCAAACTCAAGAAAGGTACTCTTTTCTCCTCTTCCTTTCCTCGAAACTCAAACTCAAGAAAGCCTAGAATTTTTTTTGACTGCTAGGTAGGTTTTGAATCTTATGATGTGAATTTTGTAGAATTTTAGCAGTTCATAAATACGCGCAAAAGCTAAATTTTTCTTTCATGCTTCGACCGGTTCATTCCACACGCTTCCCGCCTTATTTTCACGGGATAATATTACCTGATATTTTCCCCAGAATCTTAAATGTTGTTATGATTTTTTTTCTTAGCTGTTTATCTTGATAGGACACCTCTGTCATTACTGTATTCCTAGTTTTTTACAGGATAATAATTTTTGTTCGGTGATTTTTTGGTGTTCGAATCCTTGGTAAGTAGTATCCAATAATCTTCAAGAATCGTATAAATTCGACAAAATGTTTAGTGAAATGATATTTGAGCCTTTGATGCATCATTGGAGTTAGCTTTTAGCTCTGCATCATTATCACCTTTTCTTCCCGCAAGGGTCTGCGCTTTTGCCAGCATAAAAATTCTACTGACTCTGGTTTTGGAACTTGGAGTCTGGTTTTGGACGTTTAAAGAATATGTAAGTATAATAATTAGTTTGCATATTGCGGGGAAGAGTTTCATATTAAACTACCAGCAATGAACGACCCGGAATGGAGTTCTTCGGCCATAGAC
>JAURVB010000412.1:0-87654 GCA_033002965.1 Piper betle
TTCTGTCTGTCATATTTCAAAATTTTTATTAAATTTTATCGGGATTGTTTTGGTGTGTACTCTGATTGCATATCATTCATGTAGTACCATGTTAGGGTTTTTGCATTCATCCATGCTTGAGAGTTGTATCTTCAACTTAAGACGCCGAGATTGGATCCGCATGAGTAGGTTCGGGTTAGCGGACCTAACCGGGGCCAGTAACATCCCGGTTCAGTTCACGAGCGTGAACCGGATTTGGGGTGTTACAATATGTGATTCATCATGCAGGCGTTAGTTTTTAGCTTGATTGTGTAGGTACGGTGTAGGAGCTCGCCGCCTAGGCGCGTAGACCCGTTTGGAGCTTCTACCAGGTCCGTTTAGGACTCGTTCTCTGATTTACGCTACTCTCTTGTGTATTTGATTTATTATGTGTAGGACGAGTTAAGTGGCGTTTTATCGAATCCCACTTAACTCGGGCCATTTAGCCAACGATTTTTCGGATTAATAACCCTCGAGGATGAGATCCCTCGAGTTTGTTTTCGAACTTCAGATCCAGCTCACGTTGCCTTCGGGCCTATGGTATAAATCCCAACCCAGACCTATATATATGTATAGTTTTCGTGTTTTTGTGAGAGACTGAATGAGGGAAATCCGACTACCGTGCTACGCAAGCGGGCACGTGTGTGTCGATAGTGGCCTCTGGAATGGTGTGCGGGCCGTTTCATTCCCGAGGGATCCTGACAACTCCACCTTTGAGTTCCTCAAACCCGGAGAAGTGTGGAGGTTCACGGGTACTGCATTGCAGCGCATGTCTAGACTTGTGGTTTCAAAGGGTACTGAAGGCGACTGCCTGAGAGTACTCGGCCTTCGTGCTCAAGGCCAGGAGTAATATGGAAGGTGCAGAGGGCGGAAAGGAATGAGATTTGACGCGAGAAGCAATAGAGAAATGGCCGAGGTATGAGAATGTGAAAGATAGGGGACGCTGTCGACCCGAGGGCGACGGCTCCCGTATGTGCCCTGATGAGAGTTCTTGAGGAAGTATATGGTTTTCATTCAACAGGAGAGTTTGCTCTCTTGTGCCAGTTTGATATTAGTTATTTTCCGGGCTGGTAACACTCGTTACTGACGGTTTTTCTATATATATGTAGGTGAGAAATGCGAAGAATGAAAGCTGTCGGGACTGCGGAGGAGCAGCACGGAACCGTGCACACATGTACCTGCCGCGTGTAACGTATAATGATGGTGTGTTATTGTTATGTAAACGATAATTTTGATGTGTTTGCTTGAGTGAATTACTTGTTATGAAACGAACTGATAAATATGAATGAGTAAGGAGCCTTGGAGTACAGACTCGGCTCAGGTAAAAACGAATGAGATAATGGTTGAATGTCAGGGTAGATTATTATGTGTTACTGTATTTTTATAAAATAGTATATATTTTCTTTTATTTTTTTATTTATTATTTTGTCTTGTTTTTGCTTGTACATCATAGCATGCATGTAGGACTACGTTAGAACCCATGCATCCCATCCATGCATTTCATGTTTGCATCTCGATCTTGAGACACCGAGGGCAGATCCGGGTCGGCTTAACCGAACCCAGTAGATTAGCGAACGGTTCGGTCGCCGGTGACATTTCCGGGTCGGTTCACGGGTGAGCCGAAACGGGGTGTTGCATTTATTTTGATCGAATTTATTTTGGTTTTTTTACGGGAAATTTATAAGACTTGTTCAAAGCTATTAACAACTTTGAAGAATACATTGAAACAAAAAAATATAGATTCAAATAGATCTACTTAAAATGTAGCAGGTAATGTAGTATATAAAAATTATAAATCAGAAAATACCAAAAAAATTAAATAAAATTATTTTTTTGTGTAATCATATAAATCTTAATCTATAGTCTGTCTCTAACACCCTTGCCTTCACGATGACAAATAAGAAAATTTTTTGTATCTTAACTTGTTTGTTTGGAAAAAAAATTATTGAAAATAACAAGTAGTTGATTTTAAAGTAAATAAACTCGGTAATTATTCTATAAAAAAATTATAAGATATTTAACAAATATATAATGTGAGTATTTGGAATTTTGACATTGCTAAATTTTAAAGTATGCACATAAAAAGTTAGAAATCCAAATAAATCAAAATAAATATTGAAATCCAAATCAATCTAAAAGAAAACATAACTAAAAAATCCTTAAAGAAAAACTAAATTTGAAAGAAAAACAAAATTAAAAATTATCTTAATTGTTTGAAAATTGATTGGTGATCTCTTCAGCTTCTCACTTATTATTTAGTTGTTAAATATTTTTAAAATAATTTAATTAAAACTCTTATTCGTGGCCATAGTGTGATCAATAGTGATCATTGTTGAGTCCACTAATGTTCTAGAATTGGGCTTGTACTTTGGGTTTATCCTGTTTAGACTTAAGTTGAATTTTTGTACTGAACGGAATTATAATTTCAATGACAAATTTCAGAACCATTGAAACGAAAATAATTTGATAGGCAAGTATGTCAATGGTATTGTTGTGTTTTTGTCATACTACATCGACATTGAATATATCAGAAAAAAAAGAGAGAGAGAAAAACCCACAAAGAATATCTTATAACCGCACAATAAATTCATGCAAGCAACGAATCAAAATATCAAACACAAAAAAAATGAAGAAGAAGAAAGTAATTACCTGAAGGAGTGGGAGGACCATCTTAAGCTGAAGGCAGAAAGGCGAGGGGGCGAGTTAGAGAGAACCTGTCCAATACAATCCAATCTTATCTATTAAACTGAATAATTATTTGAGTTCATGCGTGTAGCTATCAAGCTACGCCCATGCCTGAGCAGAGAGCTCCACCTTGGGATGCAAATATACCACTGCATCAAACCAAATTCAATAAAAAAACGATCTTTACAAATCTTTCAGCGGCGAAACTCCCAAATCCAGCCAAACCAAAAACCACGAAATCAAAACAAAACCGGGGAAAAGAAATAAAAAAAGAAGATAAAGAAGTATTTGGTGAGATTGGCCTAAGAGGAGCTTCTTGGTGTTTGATACGTAAATGAGTTTTTGGCGTGAGTTTATGTTTAATAAAATTATTATATATGGCGGGTTGGAGAGCAGGAAACACAAATGATTATTAATATACAAGTTCAAGAGTTAAAGGAAGGGGATTAACCGCATGTGAGGAAAATTGTCGAAATGCGACGAGTGGGAAAAAGTCGTCATGCTATATTACATAATAGATATATATACTAGGTTAGACCAGCTCAATGTGCCGGGCATGCTCATAAATATTTTAAATTTTTATTAAAAATAAAATTTAAATATTTAATATTTAAAAAAGATAAAAAATATTTATATTTATCCGGTTACGTGAAAAATATTTATCCAATTATGTGAATGACTTATGTGAATGATTTCCAGCATATTACAAAAGAATTAGTTATACGGTTTCACAACTGTCAGCGAAAGAATTGCCAGAGGAAAAAGTAAACATTGTTCTACAGCCATTGGAGGAAATCACTCTCCCAGGTGTTATTGTTGAAGCAAAGGGGGGCTAGTACGTTAAAAGAAAAAATTTTGCCAGACAGAAGAAAAGTGTCGAGGAAGGAGCCTCTCACCGGTGATGCTCCGATGACCCTCGCCAACACCCAATCACTACCCTTATCACGGCCATGAATCCTTGCCCAAGATCCAAACTTTCCACTTGCCAAAGCCATCGGTGAAGGAGTCGTGTTGCTTTGAAGTGTTGCCAATGTGCTGTCATGAGAAGAGCCCAAGCCCCGTTGCAGGAGTCCGACATCGCCGGAACAAGAGTGTTGGAGTCCAACATTTTGCCAATGCCGAGGAGTCGCTGCTCACTATCTTGTTGATTAGCCAAGGAGAGGAGGTCTAAAGCCTTGCCTCATTGGAATTGTTTCAAGGAAATACACTCGTACCTTGCCGTTGCCATAGCCACCGTGGAAGGCTGGAATTAACTACTGCTGTGGAGTGCTACCAGGATCACCACATCCCCGGAGTCCAGCCCCATTGTTGTTGTGCAACCTCGCCGAAATCCTCATCGAGCCAAGAATTCCAGAAGAATTGTTGCTACTGCACGACTATCATAAAAAATAGGGAAGAAGCAAGGAGTTGCTATCATCTAGACCAAAGCCGACAACAAAAGCTGCTCGTTGCCGGAGTTACCGCAATGCTAATGCTGCTTCGCTGCAACAGATTTAAACCAAAAAAAGTTTTGTTTGTTTATAATTTTGCAGGGCTCAGATGAAGAGGACGTCTGTTGCTGCTATCCCGCTTGGAGTTGTTGCTCTGTTCCTTGCTGCCACTTTATGGTTGGATCACCAAAGAAGATAGAGCCCTCCTCATCACCGTGAAGGAGCCGTTGCATCGCCCTGAAGGAGTCGTAGGAAAGTTCCCTTCCCTCACCCGATTGTTGTTTTGGAGTTTAGTCGCAGCCGCAAAGGTAAGGAATCCCTGTTCGTCGTTTTAGATTTCTTGGATTCTTTCCAACCAGTTCCGGTCGCTCCTGGCCTCGCACGAGGTTCAGAGTGAAGGCGGAGAAGTGATCTAGAAACCGAAGATGAGAGCCGCCAGAGTTCGTCGCCGAGATCGCTGAAAACATCGGGAAGCGAGGAAGTTGCTGGCTGGAAAAGTCAGAAAACAGAACAGCGAAGGTTTGATTTCGCTAATTTTTTTCGACCAACACCAGTCGTTCCCAGTGTCACCGTGAGGTGAAACGTGAAGACGGAGGAGTGGTCTAGAAACCCAAACTGAGTTTTGCCAAAGATCGTCGTTGTAGCCGCTGGGAAAAATCGGGAAGTGAGGAAGTTACTGGCTGGAAAACAGAAAACAGAGTAGCAAACACTGGATTTCTTGGATTATTTCCGACTAGCGCCAATCGTTCCCAGCCCTTCCGTTGTGATCAAGTGAAGATGATGGAATGATATAGAAACCCAAACAGAGATCCACCGAATTTCATCGCCGAGGTCGCCGGAAAAAATTGAGAAGTGACCAATCGGAGCAGCGTAGCACAAAAGTGCAGAAAAGTGTCTAACTTTTCAGCTTCCGACTGACCAACCGGAGCCACCACCGACAGTTGAACCACCATCAAGAGACCCATAGGTCTGTGATCTACAGTTCTGGGCAGTCTCCGCCACCTTCAGCTGCCAAAACAGCTGCCACTGGAGCCACCAAAACCACCATTGTACTGCCACTGCAGCCAGGTTGTCGGACCTGCTATCTGCTGATTGCATCCGTTTTTGTCGTGTCCAAGACCAAATCCTTCTCCCCAGTTCGCATCCGCGAAGCCAGACCGTGACCAGTTACAAACTGCGACCCGAATTACGAGCTGGTGTACTGTACACCACCCGTAGACTGGCGCACGCAAAAAGAAAGGAAGCTGACATATGCCATCCAGTCCGATCCAGCATTTGTTTGGTTTGAACCAACCCAGAACGGCCTGGTTCAGTCTATTAACACTCTAGAAATAATTTAAAGGCCGATCGGACAGATCAGGGCAAATTTATTTAAAGGCAGCAGAAAATTCACTGTTTTGTATAACTTGTAAAAATCAAAGGAGAAATAGTAGATTGTGAGTACTAATTTCACTGTGGATTGACTTAGGGTTTCAAGTTGAACCCTAAGGAACCACGTAAAAAATTTCTTATGTGTCGTTTACTATTTGTAATATTTTCTATTTCCATCACACTATCTCTTTGGGCGGCAAGGGCACCTCGGTCCCACCGAACCTTTAAACCCGAATCACAAAAGAACTGATTCAAGGGGGCAGACGATCCCGTGCCCGAACAATATATATAATATTTGTATAATTTAAAATCTTAGTAAAAAATATTTATAATTTATAATTGAAAATTCTTCAAAGCGAATATTTACACTATAGGCCAATATAAATTATATTGCACAAAAAAGATTCAATCTTCTAAGTGGCCCTCAACTGTTAATCACCAAAATTATACCTAAACAATATTATGTAATTTATAAAAATTGTAAATTAATTAATTATTATTTTTTATGTGCAAAATATTTTAATTTAATTAATAGGACATGAATAAATATAAAGTAATTTAAAATGCAAATATCAGTAAATATTTAATTATAAACACAATTTTTTTAAATATATTCAAAAATATATTGCTCATTGAAATCACTATGAAATTATCAAAAATAAAAATTATATGAGGACATTTTAAAATTGAATATTAAATATTAATGTATTTAAACAATTAAAATTAAATATTAACTGAAACCAAGAATTTGTGATTGAGCAGCAAATGAAAGCGAAGAGTTTTGGGTGATTATGAGTGGGATGAAGAGTTAGAGATACAAGGATTAAGGAGGTTCGATATTCGATTTGAAAAAACTCGACTAAAAACTTAATTTGATATTAAATAAATTGAGGTTGTAACTCAGCTAGATTCAAAGTTTGTTATTTTATACTAAGAATAAAATATCTTACCATTTAAAAAATATTTTTATATAATTATAACCAAATTAGAAAATATTATTACATGATATCATTTAAATAAATTTATATACAATTAAATTTTTTTATGATAATTATATCAAATTTGAGATAATTTAATTATAAAATAAATTTTAATATAAATTATATATATAACAAATTATTAATAAATATATATATCGTACTAACTCGAAGTCAAAACAAATTTGAGCAGTGCGAGGGGAGAGTTTTGGTCAATTCGCCTTATAAGAAGAAGGTGAGTTAGAGAGTCGCGTGGATGAAAAGATTAATCTGGGTGGGAATAGGAGCGGTCAGGGACCAACGACGGGCAGTGAAATGCCGGAACACCGCGAGCGTTGAGAAAATATATTTCCCATCCCGCTGGCCCTAGGGTAAGTAGATCTGCTCTCTCTCTCTCTTTTCCTTTTGTTTTTCCTTTTGAGTTTTTTTCCTCTCCTTCTTTCAAAATAAAATAATTCTAGTTGTTGGTTGTCGTCCTAAACCCTAGAAAAATCACGGGGGAGCCGGGGAGGGGTGGCGCGCACCATGAGCACCGGCAATCTGCAGCAGCAGACGTGGGGCGGCGCCGCCACCACCCGCACCGGCACCCGCAGTAGCAGCAGCAGCACCTTCTCAGCCGACCTCCCTGGAGGACATTCGTACCCTTTGGATTGGCGATTTGCAGTATTGGGTGGACGAGTCTTACCTCCACTCTTGCTTTGCTCCTTCTGCCCAAGTACCTTCCTTCTTCCTTACTCCATTTATCATTTCTTCCCCCGTCTTCCCCGGTCAATCATTGCTCTCGTCGATTCAGGGCATCAACATAAGCAAACTGTATATTGTTTTTATTTTCCCTGTAATTTTATATTATGATGTAGTGTAGTAAATAAAAGGGCTATCCAATTCGTTGCTTTTTATTTGTTATTAGATTTCTCCACTGTCTTTATTGCTTCTTCTCTAAACGATAATGCATAAATTCTTGCTCCAAAATTGAACGTTTCTCCACAAAGGTATGCAAATCTTTTTAACGCTATTTTCAGTTTCAGATATATATCCCAAGTATCCTTTTTTCGTTTATTAATTTTGTTCTGTCTTCAGATAATTTTCTGAATAGCCAATGAAACCTGTCTTTTTAATCTCGAGCAGCAGGTTCTTTCCATCAAAATCATTCGAAATAAAATTACTGGCCAACCTGAAGGCTATGGCTTTGTTGAATTTGCATCCCATTCTGCAGCTGAAAGAATTCTGCAAACTTATAATGGGACACTAATGCCTGGAACAGAACATTTGTTCAGGCTCAACTGGGCTTCTTTGGCCTTGGCGAGCGGCGGGATGCTGGACCAGAGCATTCTATATTTGTTGGAGACTTAGCCCCTGATGTGACAGATTATTTGCTGCAAGAGACATTTCGTGCTCAATATTCATCGGTGAGAGGCGCCAAAGTTGTAACAGATCCTAATACTGGAAGGTCGAAGGGTTATGGATTTGTTAAATTTGCTGACGAGATGGAAAGAAATCGTGCCATGACTGAAATGAATGGTGTCTATTGTTCAACAAGGCCAATGCGAATCAGTGCAGCTACACCCAAGAAAGCTACTGGTATTACTCAGTATCCAACAGTGAAAGGTAAAATAGATCCTTGTATATTGTGTAACAGTGTTGAGCTAGCTAGGCCCTTTTTGCCACCTATTACTGGTTTCTCTTGTGCAATGCTTAAAACAGTTGTGTTTTTTTCTTTTTAATGTATAAATACAGCTGTTTACCCAATGCCAACATATGTTGCCCCACCTGTTCAGGTGTTTCCTGTGGACAATGATGCTACTAATACAACGGTATGCCTATGCATCAAACTCCTTGTTGTACTGCTCAAATTCTTCATCTTTTACATTTTTGACATGGTATGCCGATGGGCTCTTCCAGATATTTATTGGCAATTTAGATCCCAATGTCTCTGAAGATGAGCTAAAGCAAATATTTGTACAATTTGGGGAGGTTCTATCTGTGAAGATACCTGTGGGCCGAGGTTGTGGCTTTGTCCAGTTTGGATTAAGGTAATGATACCTTCTAAGTTTCAATAGAGGACATGGTAGGAAATGTAGTGTTCGGTTCTATACAAAGTGAATGATGATTTAGTAAGAAACTATCACCAAGTACTGGCCGTGTACAAATTCAGAAGTAGTCGAATATGTTTTCAGGACTTCTGCTGAAGAAGCTATTCAGAGGATGCAGGGATATGTGATTGGTCAACAGGCTGTGCGCTTGTCTTGGGGTAAAAGCCCAACAAATAAGCCGGTAATATATGTTTTCTGTTTGATCATAGTTTTGATTGAGATTTATGTATGCTATCTGGTAGTGTATGGGATGACATGAAGCACTAAGCATATCTTAAATTTTCCCATGTCTTGTATATGTTGCAAAGTCATTTTTCTTTGAAGCTGATATTTTAATTGTTCACAGGATGGGCAAGTAGACTCGGGCATTATCTATGAGTGCATTGTTCTGTATGTGATATTAGTTTGAATGGTGAGATAAAGCAAGTTGATAGCTTTAAATGAGTATAGAAAAATTATAATGAACTTGGATGACTTGTCCAACAAGCTAAGACATTCATATACTATTTTAAGTTAGTATGTTACTTACAGAACAGGAACATTTAACTCTAGCTTCTCTAAGTTGCACAAAACACTGATTCGGCAGGTTTCCTTTTGTGGTTAATATTTTTTTCTTTTACTATCAAATGCAGGATCAACCAGCTGGCTGGGGAGTGCAATCAGATCCAAATCAGTGGAGTGCATATTATGCATATGGTCATGGATATGATACTTATGGATATGGGGCTTCTCATGATCCGTCTTTGTATGGATACAGTGCATATGCAGGATATGGACAATATTCACAACAGGTAAAATTGCTATTTTATATTACTAAAATCCTGTTCTACAACGATTATAGCTTTCTATGCATTACACCATGTTGTTAACAGTCTTACCTCTTCTTGTTCATTATTTCAGGCTGAAGCTTCTCAAGATATGGCGGCTATGACTGGTGCAGTTCAAACAGCTCAACAGGAGGAATTCGATCCAATGGCTGCCATAGATGTTGACAAGTTAGTACACAATATTTGATGAATACAATTAGTTAATGCAATTAATTTTAGAATCAGCTTTGAAACCTGCCCGGCGTCAAATACCGAGCAGTTTAATCGGATGATCAGCTAAGCCTTTTTGGTGGCCCGTAAGGGATATCTATGTTCGAATTATGATTTGTGTCTTAAGACGCTTGATCAGGACTTAAAACATATTCAACTTTATTTGACTGATGACTGCAACTCTTGGTTAACAGGTTAAATGCAGCATATCTTTCTGTCCATGAAAGTGCTATGGTTGGACGTCCCTTATGGTTAAGCACTTCCGCCTTTTCACAAACATGATTATGACTTTTCCCGATGCTTCATTGTCTGGCCTGCTTCTGCTATGCTGCAGTTCCCCATACGTAAGTAAAAGCATAGCTAGCGTATGAAAACTTCAAGTACCCTAGGCTCAAGTGGATGCTCTGGTATCTTAGGTGTTATTCTTTTCCGCATGCTGTGTAAAAATAGTTCTTGTTTTATAAGCACTTGCTAGGGATGTTAGTTTTTCAGCTTAGTTACATGCAAATATTGCCACGCAATTCCATGAATGCCCTTGTCATTGTTGGCGGGTTACTTCAAAGGAGTGGATAATATCTACCACTCTGAATCCTGTTTACCTAAGAATTGGATCAGAATTGTTACGATTTTAAATCGATTAATCTGAAAAGCTCGAATGAGAAACTAACCGAAATAACTCTCTTAGTGTTTTGAGAATGGAAAATATGACCAATGCACAACTAATATTTTGCAAAAACTATATAGAAAAAGGAAGAATGGATGTGTATAATAACTTAATAAGAAGTTATGTGCAATGACATCACATGTGAATATTCAACATGCAATAAGAGTCAAAATATAATTAGATAAAATAAGGAATAAATATATTAAAATAGCTATTGAAGTTGAAATATATCTCATTGTGAAATCTAATATCATGTTTGATTTGTTGATATATAAGTTGGTGAGAGAATACATCATGATACTCAAAATAAATAAGCATGCATCATGATTTCCATCGGGAATAACTAATACAAAAATAAGAAGAATATCAACTAGTGTCATAGGCTCAAAAATAATTAATACAAATTAGTAAGTGAAATCTGAATTCCACGAGGAAGTAAAATTATTATATAATCTCTATGGGAATACTTAAAAGATATTTATTAAAGAGTCATCAAGATAGAGAAAATATAGCATCTTGAAGTGAATTGGTGTTGTGCTACTCTCGGCAAATGCTTTTTTAGCAATATCTGGTCCTATTTTGGAAAAAATACATATCTTAAGCCATTTTCAGATCTTCGTATAATTCCAAGCCCATAGTATATGGGTCAAGTACTCTTAGGGATGAAGAAACTCAAAGGACTATAATAGTATTCATCTACTCTGCGCCTCTCCAGGGACGAGGAAACTCAAGGTGTAAAGATGTCAAGATCCATCGAGAATGAAGCTCTCTCACTAATTTAGAGCTCCCTGCGACCTATATATGCGCCTGCTCACAATATATGCAAGATCAAGTCTACCAACTTTGGTTTATTGAAAATTTGATAAAAATTATATATAGGGCTAGAAAGGGGATCATATAAGTAGGCCCGAATAAAACGTGAGGTGAAACTAAGTTCGAAAATAATATGAGGGTTCTTATTCTCGATGGTTATTAATCAAGAAAGTAAAATATGTTTAGATGACTCATGTTAATTGGTGTCCAATAAAACAATTACTTCATACGTCTTAACATCTAGAAATCATACTGTGATAGAGTAGAGCAATAAAAGTGACAAGAGTCTTAACGCATCTTAGGTCTAAGCTTCAAATGTATTAGTATATCTACAGTGAGCTTAGACTCCTGAACTTATATTAAAACACACTGCTAAGTAAAAGATTTATAACTCTATATGATATATGGTCGTGGTATATGTTCATGTCAACAATCGCATCATTTCAAATATAAGCAATCCAAGGAAAATAAAATAAATAACGTCTGACATGCAAATCAAATACACAAGTAATAAACAACAAATAAATACATTAAAACAAGCCAAAAAATAAAAGAATAGTAAATAAAATAATAGGTGTACATGTAAGCATCGAAATAATAATAATAAATAACAAACTAAACATGTTTGAAACAAATGGGTAAATAAATAATGAATAAATATTAAATAAATGAATAATAAATAAATAAACTCATGAATCAATAGATTAATAATAAATACATATAATAAAATAAATAACAGATTAATTATGACTAATAGTAATAATATAGTTAATAGTCTAGGGTTGCTAAATGAGCGAGCGAGCCGAACTCACATTGTGCTCGAACTTGACTCGAATAGCTTGAAGTTCGTTTGAATTTGATTTGAGATCGAACGAGTTTTAATCAAATATGCTCGAAATTGACTTGAATATTTTCGATGTTTTTCGACCCCGATTCAAGCTCGAATATACTTAAATTATTAAATTCTAAGAGCTCGAAACCGGCTCGTTCGTTTGTGAGTTCTAAGCGAGCTTGTTTCTGAGCTCGATATTAGCTCGTTGTGTGCTCGATACCAACTCGTTTGAGTGCTCAATACCAATTCGTTTGTGAGCTCGAAAATGGATTGTTTTTTTAAAAATATACATTTATAAAGATTAAAAATTAACAAAATATTCTATCAACAAAATAGCCTATCGTAAATAAAAGTTGGCAAGAAATGGGTTGGTGGCAATATCGTAAATAAAAGATGATTCATCTTTAACTCGAGTTAAAAATAATAACTAACTCATAATAAATCTTAAAAAATCCAAAAAATAGGGAAAAATCCCATAAAATATAATACACACTAAAACACCACAATGATATATTTTCCCTATAACGCGTCCTAATGCATTATTCAGTTTAAAAATAATTTTAAGATTAATTACATAAAAAATAAACAGACCGCATACTTTCATATACTCGGATAACTCATTTCTCATTATCTTTCTGTCATTATTATCATATACTTAGGTACACTTGACCCTCATCGTTTATAACTCACGGCTGGCCTCAGGTCAACATGTGTGGTTCATGAAATTGATATGACTCAAATCGACTGGTTCGCTAATGAAATACTCTGACTCGAGTCATGAGTTTTACACATGAGCTTATCGATGGATGCCGAATTATGTTGGAACCTGATTATAAGTATGATATTTTTATATATGTATTTTTATCTTCGTAATGCACCGTAAATCTTTTGGCTATCTTATCCATGTTTTTGATGGTACGTCTCTTATACTACTCTTAGCATGCATATTGTGTGAACCTTACGATTTTAATTAATTAAGCCATGATAAACAAGTAAATTGTTGTAGCAGAGATTTTTGCAGGTAGCAGACTCATATTTTTTCGAGTCGAGTTCGAGTTATAACTGAGTCGAGTTAAGTCGAGCACTTCCTTACTCAAATTTGACTCGTAGGATTCAAGTTCGAGTCGAGTTTGAGCTCGTATATTTAAATATCGAGTTTCGAGTAAAGTTGAGCCAAGCCAAATGTCAAACGCTTACGATTCAGCTCACTCAATTAACAACCCTCGTTAATACTATATAATTATTTGACTAAATGTGAATAAATGATAGCACATACACAAGTAAGTAAATAAATGAATGAATAAATAGTTAAATAATTTATTAAGTATATGCATAAATAAATAAATAAATAAATAATAATTAATCATAACTAATAATAATATAAATATCAAATATATGAATACACAACTAAACACAATTAAATAATCGCATGTGCGCGAACAAATAAATAATTACATAAATAAACAAATCAAAGTTAAATAAAATATAATAAACATGGATAAAATAATATTAGTAAGCAATAATATCATCGATAATAATTATATATCATACAAACATGCGATGATACACGATAAATAATAACTAGCAAGAATAAATCAACAAACAAATAAATAAATAAATAACATATAATAAATAAATAAATAAATAAGCTCGTAACATCAAAATATATAAATATGCACCTAAACTAATACAAGGAGTCTCCAAATACAAAAAACAGATGAAAAATAGATGAAAATAGGTTAAAAATGGTTCTGTGAGTCAATTGGGTGAGTCAGATTGAGTCGACTTGGTTCGAGTCGAGTTCTTGGGTTGGCCTCGGTGGACACGAACACTTGCAGGTGGGCACGACATGCATGCATGGGCACAAGCATGCGTACAAGTTGGTGGATGCGAACATGAGCAATTGGGCATTACACAACTTGGCGGTGCTTATCACCCGAATTTGGCAATGATGACGAGCCAAGGGTCGCTGCTAGTCGGGATCAACGGAGGACGGTGAGATGTTTGTGACTAGGGTGGTAGCCGATGGAGTCCGATTGCCGGCTGGCCCAAAAATAGTCTGGAAGCACTAAAAATGCCGCCGAAAATGATGATGTTGCCAGCGGCGATTGCGGCCATGACGAGAGTCAGGGCTAGTCTCAAATGAATGGTCTTTGAAAGGAAGCCATCTGGGTGGTCTGCCCTGCCGCAAGGAGTTCATTGGCATCGAAAAACGGCTCGAAAGGGGACAGTAGTATGAAAAATCAACAAACAAAGTGCATGTTCCAGCAACCAAAGCGGTAGTGGGTCCTAGTTGATTGCTTGCTGTGAGGTAGTCATGATGGTGGTAACTCTGGTGGCAAGAGGTTGGTCGGAGGCTCGCTGGCGGCGAGCCAAAGTGGCAGCGGCACTACGATAAAACTGGTTAAAAAATATGGGAGAAATCCCAAAAAATGGGAGGAAGGTAGGGCTGATGTGCTATGTGGCATGTTTAGGTCGCTCGACATCTTGTGGGCCTAGTGGGGTCTATTTCGGATATATAAAATATATATAAAGTTAGAAAGCTCAGGTCAACATCGACAAAAATTAAAACTGACTCGAAACCTAACTGAGACTATATAAATAAAAATCGAGGCGAGGAAACTAACTAGAGACTCGAAACCTAACTGAGACTCTATAAATAAAAACCGGACGCATATAAAGGATATAACTTAAAAAATCCAAACGGATATTAAACGTTGTAACGACCTAGATTTAACCTTAAAATCGTGAGTTGACACAAGTATGAACTCGTATACCACGAATATACACTGATTAATCATATTCTAATGTAACATAATTGAAATTATCATCTATATATCGAATATACCTAACTTCTACAACATGCTTATACGGCTATTTAAGCCCCGTATTATAGTTTGAAAGTTGAAACAACTCGTACCGAATTAAGACTAGCTTAAACTGGGTAAGGCAACAAGGTGGTAATCCCAAGCTGGGGATACATAATATCCCATGTAATTTCATAAAATGGATCTTCTTCGGTAATTTCTTCAAATGGGATCTTATTCAGTGTGGGATGAGTCATATCAGTTTATGTTATATAATTTGAAGGTGAAGCGGCAAGGTAAGTGAAGATACTTGAAAAGATTTAAATCTATGTATGCATTTGGAGCAATGCTGATTAGGGAAAGCATATCCACATCCCAAGATGTTTAAGAAGTCACCAGGGGAAAGTGGATGAAATAGTTTTTTTATGTTTAATGGAAGTCATTTGTGGCTCCTAGTGTTACCGACTGGTCCCTTGTGCGTCCCGTCAAACTTTTGTCTTGCTACAAACCTTATTAGATTTTTATCAGATCCATAGAAAATAAAATTACAATGATTTAGCTGGAAGTAGCACCGCAATATCTAGTGATCAACCATTTAGACCAAAATCAACTCGTTCATGACCAACCATGACCTAATGCAAACCACCAGCACTAATATTTAATGGGGATGAAATAGCTCAGTTACTTCGAATAAAAAAATAGACACAAGCAAATCAAGATATAGGACCGTATTGGTTGCTGAATAAGTAGCGAATAAGAAGAATTGATGGGAAGTTGTAAAGGTCAGGTTGACCGTTAATTAATCTGTTTGTGTTTCGTCACCTCCAAACTATTCTACCGAGACTACTTTATACCTAAATCATCCTAATGTGAAAGACACGACCCACTAGGGTAAATTGATTTTTGTGTATGAATTTTAACAGTACAAAACTAAAAGAAAACCAAAATCTTGGATCGTTTGCATCCATCCTCACGGAGTCAATATTACCATTCATATTCAACATCTGCTTACTGGGTAATGTTTTGGGTAAAGTAGTGAATTGAGATGATACCCCAAACACAACAGATAAAATCAAAGGTACTTAGCTAACCAAGGAACGTCTGGGCTATCCTTCAATGCAAAAGCAACATCATCACTGCAACCACAAAATCACCCGTTTAAGCAACAAAATAGATGCCACGAAGTTAATTTTTCTCAAAATTCAATTACCTGGGAAAGTTCAATTGCAATTTCTGCATTCTGTGCTTTGCACCTTCCTCGCAAAGAATAACTCTGATTTCACCAAGCCTATGGCTGCGAAAGTGTGAAAAGGAAAACAATCGAATATGCTTTTTGGGGAGCACTAAAAAAATCCTACACTGCGGTTGCCGAGAATTTCAATATTTCTAGTTTAATAAAAAATGCCCCGTTTCAAAGCATAACAAAACGCAGAGAAAAATGCAAACAAAAACATATACCCTATTGTCAAAAGTGTATCCCACCCGGGGCATCTTTCCTTGTTGCTTTTGCATAGACATGAAACAGCTGATGCTAACTGCATTCCATAACCCAAAGACAGGACACTGATTAGTATTTTTGTAAGCAAGCATCAAATTTTGCTTCTTACCAATTTAAACAAGCATACAAATGACGTAAATCTCCAACACCTTAACTGGAGTAATTATTGCTTTTACAGTTTAATCAATAACATGAAACCCATGAGGAACAAAACGATGAGAAACAAAGAAGTTTTTCCCGGATGCCCTTCCTATCACAACCCTTAAAAAATGGGAGTTATCATCAACCTCATTGAACACTGTCCAAGTTTATTCCCCAAAATGCAAAATGGACTCGAGTGTCTTTGGTTTTGTTGAGGCAAATAAAAAGTGATAGGGGATATTCGTGTGGATTGAAATTTTGCAAATATGCTGATGAAGCTTTTGAGTTGGGAGAAACTAAACTCCAATCAAGGTTCTCTTGAACTGGAAGTTATTTTTCTCAGTATCTTATAAGACGTTTGGTTGCATTGTTTCGAGCCTATTTATTATCAAAATATAAACTAACACCGATAACATATAAAAAGGTATTTGGCAAAATGTTGTCAAAATATAGAGTGGTAGAGGCTGTTTCCAAAAAGCTTTACAAAACATTAGCATAAAAAAAGAGGGTTGAGCCTTATTTACTTTTTTAACGCTTGTCCCTCACTTTCTTTGCCAAACATAATTTTATCACTTATATCACTTTTTATAATTGTAACAAATCAAAAAGTGCGACAAAATTTTTTACAGGTTCCATATAAAATTTAATATTGCAATTAAACGCCCTATTAGTTGATGGGCATATATGTTTTCAATTGGGATATTGTTTGAGTTGGAGTGCATGGAATGGTAACTGCATGAGGCAGTGTCATGTTAAAATTTGAATTTATATCACAAGGTTTCAGAAGTATGTTGGTTGAAGCCCACGGCCATTTAAACTGCAACACTCATTGTCTTTTCTCATAATATATACTCTTTTACTATCATTGTATATTTTCTTAAGATATTATCAATTTCTCGTGACGAGTTTGAGAGGGAGTAGGTTGTATTATTTGTCATCTTTTATTAAATGGCATTGAAGAGACATCTGTTGTCAGCGTAGACACATTGCCAAACCACATTAAATCTAGTGTGTTCTTTCTTGTTACATTCTTCATTCGGTTCATTATTCCATAGTTTTTATTTTATTATATTTATGTTGCTATTATTCTTCTACATGTTTAACATTCGTTATGAACATACAACTTTCGAAGAATACTAATATGAAAAATCAAACGAACATTAAAAAGCAAATACCTTCTCAAATGTAATTTCAGCCATCCCACTTTTATAAAGTTCATGCACCATAGCGACCAACATAATTTTACTTAAACGCGAAGAATTCTTTATCACCTGTAAGAAAGTTCATCAATTAAAACGAATGCTTATTTACACTAATAGTTCAAAGTAAGAATGTCTTCTATTCCAGAGAAAAGTTCTTGTCACTGCTAATATGTCTTTCCAAAACTTAGGATTGAGCAATTTCTAAATTTTAAAATGTACCACAAAGGATGATAAATGTATAGTATATGCTTTTGCGAAATAAGCATGTGAGTAAAAAAGCGTGTAAAGTTTCACATTGGTCATAGAAAGACTTAACCTGAACATGAGGTGCCTGAAACATTTCCTGGATGGATGCTTCAATCTCTTTCATTCCAACGAGGCACCTTTCTAAGGAACGAAAAATATGTTTCATGAGTATCTCATAATGGTGGTGAGAATGCTGCATCAATACACATATGAATTATGATATTCACCACAATCTTTTATGTTGTGGGTATTTTGATTCAAAGAAAAACATACACAACTTTCATGATGCTACTTTCTAAGATCAAAACATTTCTGAATAAATTTCTGGAACATCCATAGGAATTGCCAAATTCATACAGGTGAGACCAAAATCTGTTGGAGATGCCACTGAACTGGATTTTGGAGAAAGGAGAATCGAATTTGAACTGATCCAAGCACAAAATTAATAGCCTAGATACTATAAAATCATTTGCAAAGAGCTAAGGTCCAACACAGCTTGGTAATTTATCCATCCTTCTCTTGTAGACTTTTAGCACTTTTTAACCATTAGAAAATGCAAAATCACCTAATCTATCAGGTGGAAATTATCGGGTGATATAAGATGAAAAAGAAGACCCAAAAATTTGTGTTCTCTTCCACCATATTTCATAAATATGCATTTAATTTCTAAATTTTGATAACCGGCACGCCCTAAATGGGAAGTTTGATACCATTAAACTAAGTTAAATTGAACTACAAAATCAGTTATCACATGCTAGACAGAGAACTGATGCAGACTAATAATTTTAACAACTGGATGAGCCAATATAAGTTAGCTGCTACCTGAATTATCATCAGCTGATGTGTCTTTTGACTGGCCTGATAAGTGCTTAAGTCGATAATCAGCCAATTCTGCAGCACGTCTACATATTTCTAGTGCACGACGAGCATCTCCAGATATAGCAGCAACCTGACAAAATACAAGACTGGCAATTATGTGATAGCCGACTGTGTTAAAAATAGACATGAAAAAAAATACATATAAATGAAAATGAAAGAAGAAGATAGCAGAAAGTTAATAGGATTTAGAGTGAAACATGCTTGTATTATTGCTAAGTAGCTTTCTAGAATCTGCAAAGATTCATCATTTTAGAAGCATACTAAATGGTAAAAAAGCCCAGCAATTGTTTAAATAAATTAGTTGGCCCATTAGCTATATCAGATCAAATAGAACCAAGTTTATAGAGAACTTAAAATTAATAGTAAACAGTTGTTTTCTCGTAAGCATTAAATTCATGGATAAAATTTTGCAGATCCAACATGTGTACCTTCCTGGATGCAAATTCTATAGCTTGCTTCTCAAATGCATTAATGCCTTCAAGTCGGCTTGATATAATTTCCTGTAACTGCTGATAACTATAAGGTCCAAAGCACAACCTTTGTATGCCCATTCGGCTTGAAATGCGTGGGAAAAATTTTTCTGGAAGGTCCATGGTATTTGAAATTCCTGCATATTATTATTGCATACATATAATCAACCATTCGAAGTGTTACTAAGCCGTTACTATTTACTGTGATATCTGGTTTATAGTTAAAGGAATTAGAATTAAAATGCCTTAATTTATTATCCATATTTACTGTAAGAAGGCTCTATGTAACAAAGTACACACCTATCACAACCAATTTAGAGCTGGGCTTGTTAGGCCAGTCGAAAATGTTGTATAAAACCTGCATTTTTATAAGCCAGACATTGTTAAGTAAACACTCACTTAGAAACATTAGGAGCTTACAAACATAAAAAAATCCATTTTCTTTGCAACATGGTCAAATGAAAAATTACCGATTGATTACGGGTCAATAAAAGATCAAGCTCATCAACAAGAAGAATACAGGTTTGGTTAGTGATGTTGCTATCTTTGAGGGCACTCTCGGAGAATCGTTCATTCAGCAAATGAAGAGCTTTTTCCACCCAACTCTATGTCCACTTAATGCTTCGTACAAGACCTGAACACATCGTTAAAATTTGCGTAAATGGACTCTACCAGTCGCAAAAGTGGGTACTTGCAATTATTTACCTTATAAATACCCTCAGGAGAAGCCAACTTAAGGCCATTAATTTCCACAAAGCAATAAGGTTTAAGATTTCCAGCATTGACTTCAGAGTGAAGTTTCCTCATTACTGTGAGCACACTCATGGTCTGCAGTTTCAGTAAGAGACATCCTATCACTATAAAAAAACAAACATTCTAGAAAGTAAGACAGAGTTAATTAAATAAATACAAAAATTACTTTGCCAGTTCCAGGAACACCATGAATATATAGGCAGCGTCCAAGGCATTCATCCTCACAAACTGCACTTCTTACAAATGACATTATCTCGCCCATTTCTCTATAAAATCAGCACACACAAGAATTGCAGTGTGAGTAGACTAAACCGTATACATCAAGATGATGGTAATGATATGTCATACTTTTTCCTGCAGGGAGGTGACTTAGGTAATGTTGCTATAAGTAAGGATGCTTTTGCCCTCTCAAGCTCTGTTTGCCTATGTGACCTAACATGTTCAGGTATCTTTTTAGTACCCATTCTTTGCAAACCAATTATTTGCCCTCTCCTTGAATTCTGCATGGGAAAAACTTTAAATTATTCTTACTACCATAATACAACAGTAACTCACAATCGTACTTGTTAC
Organism: Piper betle; assembly: GCA_033002965.1. Classification (NCBI taxonomy): domain Eukaryota; kingdom Viridiplantae; phylum Streptophyta; class Magnoliopsida; order Piperales; family Piperaceae; genus Piper; species Piper betle. Next base: position 20,484 of record JAURVB010000412.1, read on the forward strand.
TAATAATACCGCTGCCAATTCCTGATGGTGAAACTTATAATCTGTTGACTTCCTTGACAAACGCACAGGTTTCTCGTCCTCATATCCATAGTCTTCTTCACTATCATATTCAGATTCGCTTGAATAATGCCAATCGTCATCATTTCCTACTTTTTCATAGTTCTGTTGTTGTTTTGAGTTGGAAAAGTAGATTTGCGTCAGCATTCTTAAATACAATCAGTATGGAAGAACAATGGCAGAAAATAGAGCAAGTACATGAAGATCCGGGCTACAGTTCCACAGTAAATGTAAATTACCATAGTTGATAGGGATGTACAGCAATGATAACAGGCACAGTGATATCGACATGAGTAATTCATGGAAGTGCCCGAGCAAGCAGACTATAAGTGTGAACTGATATTTACTAATAAATTTGAATTTTGTTAACACTTACCTCGTTGTCATTGTCAACTTCTGCAATGCGCTTAAAACTATGCCAACAAACATCATACTCGTATTCACAAAAAAAGATGTCATCACCCTCGTTACTAGCCATGGAATATTCTTTTGGGCTTAAAACAGAGCAATGTCGGAGGACAGATTCCATCTACGAGTATGGACAAAGATGAAAAACATAAGAAGATTATCATTAGCCTTGTCTAGCTTGGGCTTCCTTAAATTGCATTGGACCAAACACAAATTAAAAACCACAAAAAGGGACTTCATAAATGGTGAGAAGCCAATCATCGTATGGGCAAGTATCATTTACAAATCAACCACAATCAACTATAAGAGATCACAAAAATTGCAAGAAATCATAGTAACATGAATCATACTCGTAATTTATTTGAACAATTCAGCTAAAAATCAATTTAAGCATCTTGAATCTATGATCGAGGCAAACAGTAACATCAATGCGAATGCTATTAGTAGGATTGTGCTTGGGTGGTTAAAATGGAGAGTTGCCGCTTATATGCTATATGATAGATAAATTCATGCTATGTTTATGTGGCCAGCTGTGATTTATGGAACGAATGTTGTGTTGCTAAGCACAGCCACAATGGCAAAATGGGAAAAGTAAAGGTAGCTGAAAAGCATTTATTAAAATGGATGTCAGGTGAAATGATAAGGAAAAAGAATCCATAATGGCAACATACACAAACAAAGGTCCGACAGATTGATGTTATAATTCATGAATATCATCTACTTTGGTTTGAGCATGCGTAAAGGCATCCTCCTTGTGTCATCGTGAAGAGATATGCATTTTTGTGATGGTCTAAAGAAGCGTATAGGAAGGCCCAAAAGGACATAAGCTGAAGTTATATATGAAGGCACTACAAGTTTAGGTTTAACCATTGATATGGTCTAATGATAAGAAGAAATGGAGGAAAAAGATCAGTAAATTGTTACAAGCCTGTAGTATGGTCCATGGGTTTGTAGTATTCCCGGTCTTAGTCCTACATCGGGATTGAGATTGGCTGTGATGAGTGTTATATGAGATAGGTTGTAAGTCTCTTAAAATGACTACTCATTTTGAGATAACCAAGATCCATATCATGTGGTATCAAAGCTAGCCCATGACTCCATTTTTCGCCTTTGGGAGGTAGTGACCTAGGAAAGGGCTACCCAAGGCCCGGTAAAAGCCATAGGACCAGAGTGAAAGCTAACTAGAATGGGAGCCACTTAGAGTGGGCACCGGGGACGGTGACGTAGAGTGTAGTGGGATGTTACAAGCCTATGGTATGGGACATGGGTTTGTAGTGCTCGTGGTCTTAGCCCCACATCGAGATTGAGATTGGGCAACGAATAACAATGTACCCAAGACCCACATGATAAATACATACTTCAATTATTTGGGATTCAGACGGGAGAAAAAAGAAGAAAAGAGAAATAGCACGATTATAAGGAGGGGAAAACACATGATATTAAAAAGGATCTTTTCATAGGTAAAAGTAAAAACGAGATTGTAATGAACCCATTCTGATAATTACAGTTGCAGGTGAAAGATAATGATAAATGATCTTTAAGCATTAACAAACAGCTAATAATTTTTACAGGACATAGTGGAGGCAAATCATGAAAAGCTTATCCGTAAGATGAAGGAATACAAATTTGAAACCAAACTTTATTTTTCAGTCCAAATGTCTTTGCTAGGTACCATGCAATCTAGTAAAATTAACCTCAAAACGACGGACTTCAAAATGTGCATGATAAAAATAGTAGATAAAAATGTAGTCAACCAGCAAATGATTAAAGTTTAGGGGAAGATATGCCACAAAAAAAATAGAAAAGAAAAAAAGATGGTGCGGCAGGAATCACCTCTATATCAGCATAATCATTAGTCCGATAGAGCTCTCTTCGAAGGTTGTGGGGCTGCCTTCCAGCAGTTGTCTCTTCAGGAATAATATACCAGCGACCCTTGAACCAAAATTTGCCATCTGCTTCCCTCCAAATGCTGTTCAATGACAAATGATAATAACTCTCAACGGCATATGAAAGAGATTTTGTTTTCGTGGAAGAAAAGGCAAAGAAGGAGGAGGTGGGAGAGGTGGAGAGGTGGGAGTAGTAATAATAATAATAATAATAATATATATATATATATTAAATAAAGAAGAATTTTTTTGAAAAAGAATGGTAATCTTTGCTCACCTCTCAATCCGTGCCGCCCACAAATCACTGGAAAGGAGCTTCTCCCTCATGGTCCTGCTCCTTTTTTGCCGTCGGGAGGAGTTGGAAGATTAACATGGGGACCCATTTTGGTGGCGGAGCAGAAATGGCAGATCCAGTCGCCGTCGGGAACGGATTTCAGAGGGGGGCTAAGGCAGTTGAGATGAAAGCCGCCGAGGCAATCGTCGCACTCAATCATGACGGCGCCCCCGCCGGTGGAGCAGCAAATCCGGCAATCCTCAACCTCGGGGGCGTCATCGTCGTCGGAGCTGGCGCCGTCCCTCCTCTTAAGATAGACATCGTCCCCCACGTGGAACTCACCTTCATCGTACACAACCTTGTTGTAGAAGATGCGGCGCTTGGGTTGGGTTGTGTTGGGAGACGGGTGGGTCCTCTTACTTCTTTTCCCCTTGTTGTTGTTGTCGTCGTCGCGGTGGTGCTGGTGGGGAGGATGGGGTTCGGGGTATGGGAGGCGGAGGCGAGAAGAGCGGCGGCGGGGGGTATCGGAGGGGGAAAGGGGAGTGGAGGGGAAAGAAAGGACAGAAGATGGGGAAGGATTGAGTTTGTTGGGCCTCAAACGCCGCTGCTGGTTGGGGGTGGTGTCGGCCATAGCGGATGCCTCCCCTTCCTTCCCTTCCCTGCGATTCTTTCCTCCTCCTAAAATGGAAATCACCAACCCGCAAAGCCCTAATACTTTTTTATTACTGATTTTTTTGTTTTTTCTCTACATCTCTTGCTCGCTCGCTCTCTCTCTCTATAGTCTATCTAAATTCTGAGAGTGAGAGAAAGAGGAGGATATTTTTTGGATCGATTGACTGATCATATTCATATATTCATATATTCTGAGGGCGATGGGTCATTCGTGGGCGTGACATGGGGCAGAAATGGCGGGAAATTTTCCCTCTCCAATCTCCATCTTTCTTGAGTTTGGGGAGTCAGTGGACGGTCGGACGTGGACAATCATCCATCGGCTGTCCCGCCCGTCTTCTTTTCTTAGTTAGACGAAAATACCCTCCCTATATAAAATTTATTTTATTATTCCCCCGAGCCTTCCTCTCCGTCTCCCGTCTCTCTCTCAAGTCTCAAGGAAAATAAAAAAGAGAGTTTTTTCTCCGCTCCTCTTTTGATATATATATATATACATATCTTTCTTCTCCTCCTCCATTTTTTCATTTTAACAAATAAAAATAATAACGCCCCAACTGATACTTGGAAAATTTTACACCATGCTTGGCCTCGCATCACTAAATCCATCAACTTTGCCCGCCAATCTAGCCAAGCTTAGTCTTTCCAGGAATCCATCTCTGGTCATAACACCACCACCTCCCATCTCTTCACTCCCTTCTTCTATTCTTATCAGTTTTCTGCTTCTCCGTTCTCTCTCTCTCTTCGTTTTTTTTATGTTCATTTTCCGATTCACTTGTTGATTTATAGCGCCTCTTAATTATTTATACCTAGATTGCGATGTACCAAGTTGTCGAATTCATTCTGTCATTCTTTTTCATGTTTTTGAACCTCAGATATTATCTTCTCGTCTTCTTTTTAGTTTATTTTATCTTTTAGATTATTTGGTTGCTCAATACTACTAATGAAATAAATTTCCTGTTAGATATGTGCTGCGAAGGGTCCAAGACCACGGTATCGTCGTGTATGGAAATCTAGACAGAGGATCGGTACCATTTCTAAGTCGCGGAAGCTTGTTGAATGTGTATAGTACATCCTATTGTTCCATTTGCATTTTTTGCTTTCGTGTACATTCCGTCCATCCTTTTGCATTTCTCAGCTTTGATGATCTTGATTTTTGGTGATGCAGGTAAAGGGTTTGTCGAATGTGAAGGAAGAAGTTTATGGAGCTCTTGATTCTTTCATTGCATGGGAGTTAGAGTTCCCCTTAATTACAGTGAAAAAAGCTCTCAAGGCACTTGAAATTGAAAAAGAGTGGAAGAGGATAATACAAGTAATTCTTTCTTGTGTATATTATTCACAAATGTTGCCCTTGCACTTTTTTAGCGATCCTCCTGTCATAACTTTACTGTTTCAAATTAAATTGTTTCTAGGTGACTAAATGGATGTTAAACAAGGGTCAAGGAAAAACTATGGGAAGCTATTACACCTTGCTGAATGCATTGGCAGAAGACAATAGACTAGAAGAAGCAGAGGAACTTTGGACCAAGTTATTTTCGGACAACTTGGAAAATTTGCCTCGAGAATTTTATTCCAAAATGATCTCAATTTACAACAGCAAGAACATGCACGAGAGGATGTTTGAGGTATGTCTCAATGCATTATCTGTTGTGACTGATTTTAAAGTTCGAATTAGTACAAAGCAGTTTTTTTAGTGTTACCTTTCTACTTTTATGTATGAGTATGAACTGCAATGCTTTGGGAGATTGAGATGTATGGACCTTCATTGGGTACTACCGTACTTTCCTTTCTACTTTGTGATTTGCGCATTGATGCCCAAACATCCCCCTCCATCCCTTGTGCCAGTTGATGAAGAGGGAGACCCATTATGGAAATTGCAAAGAAAAGCATAAAATAAACAAAATATGACGGGGCATGTAGCTGCAGACTGTTAACTCCATCAATGATCCCACTCTGTTGCTTTACCTCTCACATTGCCGGTCCCATACCTGTATAAAGGAGGAAATTAAGCATTCGACTGTCTAACCTTTTTACCAATTTTCACCTATTTGGATTACATAGAAGAAGAAGAAGACAGAGAAGAAGTTAGCTTCATATCTTTCTGTGGGTCTTGTAGTTTTTTCTTAAGTAGCTACTTTTTGCAGTTGTTCCAGAAGATAATAAACCCTCTGGCTGAGTAGAGAAATTAGCACAGATTTCTACCTACACTGTTGATAAATAACTCAGTTATTCTCTAGTCTTATTGGTTAAAAGAAAGAGAATAGCTAAGATGGCAAGACAAGAAAACAAAACAAAAATTGCTGGAAGTCCTGCTTTTATTGCTGATTCAAACTTGTGGCAAGTGGCCAGCATGTGAAGGTGTTTATAGATGTAGTTTGTTCTAGTTCTAGTAGAAAATAATTGTCTAAGACAGATTCAAATCTCTAATAGGAAAGCAACTAATTTAGACTTCAAATATTGAATAGGAAAGAAATTTTTTGAGTAACTTAAAGAAGCCTTAAATTAGAGACTACGTAACTAAAACAAAAACATGAAGTAGGCAACTTATTCTTATTCTTCTAGTAGTTTTACTTTTGTTGCAGTAGAATGATCAGCCTTCTTCAACCATCTATTTCAGGCTGATTTGGGATGAGACCAACGTGTGGAATTGTGTTTTTGTGGTGATGCCCATCGTTATTCCCTTTTCATCTCCATGATCCCTCATTTTTATTCCCTTTCATCTCCATGATCCTTATGCTTAAGAATATCACAATTTTTTATCGAGCCATTTAAAACAGCTGATTACCACAATCAAAGAGCTTTTCTCATCTGGCTTCTTTGGTTTTTTATTTGATTTGATTGAGTACATGTAGATTCACTGGTCCATTTTCAGCTCCATTATTATCATTCTTGTGGATTAAGGATTCTAAAGATTTATTTTCTTCTTTCTAGATTTTTGCTGACATGGAAGAACTAGGCATGAGGCCGGACCCTTTAGTTGTGGAAATGGTGGGCAAAGTTTTCAAGAAACTGGAAATGAATGACAAGTATGACAAATTAATAAGGAAATATCCGCCACAAAAGTGGGAGTGCCGATACATTAAAGGTAGGCGCATCAGAATTCGATCAAAGCAGCTTGCTGTGGCTGATAGGGAAGCTAATTCGGAGTTCAGCGAGTGCAATGATAATAACAGGGTTACACTCGATGAATCTTTGCATTAGTAGAAAATAAAAAGGCTCCACCAAATCCTGGCACAATTTCTTGTAAACTTTGGTGTATTTTTGGGTTGTAAAGACACAAAAATTGAATTTTGGGCGGTTGGAAAAGGCTGAAGTGGGGCAAAAGAGGAGCTGCTCGGATTCAATGCTTTTAGCAAGACAATGAATATGTGAATGTGCAAAGAAAATTTGTTTTCCAGCCCTCCCGTAGCAATGCTCTTAAACCACCTACCATTATGTGACATGTTTCAGATTTTCCAGTCGCTTATTACTAGTATGGAAAATCTCAACTCTCAATTCTTACTATTCGCAATTAGGAGAGATTGTTTGCACTATGATGGGATGATTCTCGGTGGTTGGGCAGTTTCTGATGGCATTTTTGTGTCTAGCGGGATTTTTACATGACAGTTCTTTGTAAAAGCACCTGACATGTACTTATTTTTGCTCACAATTTCATCTTCGTCTTACTGGTTAGAAACATTTATTTAAAACATTTTAACTGGTTAAATCTAGCGTATTTTGGCTTCAACATGAGTGCAGCAATCTAGCACACAGCTGAGCTTCTTATGCTTCACAGACAGCTAGTCTTGTGCTTTGAGCAGGATCACTCATGTGTTGTGTGCGATACCCATAACTAATATATAAACCTGTTTTTTGGAAGAGAATAAAAGGCTTCATCGTACTTACGATCAATGGATCGTTACATTAGTACAATTTGGAAAGAAGACGAGACCATCTTGTAATCAATTTCAATCCTCAATACTCACACTGGGAAATATTAAATATCATTCAAGAAGTTTCTGAGGGAAAAAATGCTCATCCAACTGTGAAGACTAACGGCAACTGCAAGGACGCAACCTGGACTGAGCTTTTGAAGGGCAAACGATAAGCAACAACCCTAGTCATTTGAAGGAATCAAATAGAAGGGCGTCAATGGGAAGGCTCCTCGTACAAGAAGGAGCCAACAACTTTTTCGCATCCAGCAAAACCACATTTCTCAGCTGATGATCTTTACAAGTTACAATTACAAGAGAGAGTATGAGGCACCTCCTTTCTGAAGCCAGTCTCAAACAAATGAACAATACTAACTACTTGTGTTGGAATGAAGAATGAATACAATATTTCTCAAATGAGTATTCTCCCGAGTCATGACAGTAAATATTGACAAGCCAGTTGCCACTGCAACTTCTTCATTATCTGGATCTCTGCCTGTTTCCCTATACAACTGTTTCCTGGCTTCCCTTACAAGGTATGTTCCCTCAACCATGTGAAACTGCAGAAATAAAAGGAAAAAGTAGGTTAAGCAAGAAATAAAAAGTTGCCACTTCCTTACAAGAAAAATTATTGATCAGGGATGTGAAATATCATAAGGCATGTAAATGGCAAAGTAAGAGCCACCAATAATAAGTGCACATCCATCTCTCATACACTAAACCAAGAAAGCTGCTCGACTACAAATAATGAAATAAAATGCATCTAAAAAATTTACATGAGTCTTCTTCTAGCAAATATCCTTCAAGGTGTTGGGGACATGAATCCTAAATTAGAATCCATGTGATTGTAAATGGCTAAATTTTAATGGTTGAAAGCCTTTCCTGACGCCAACCCTCATCCTTTATCTAGGTTTGGAATTAACAATGCACAAGCATTAACGGAATTAAGGGGGACAAACAAACAAGCATTTTTTTCTAACACAAACAAGCATTTTTTAAACAAACAAGCATTTTTGGTCCTAGAATGGTGTACTAGTAGTAGTAGATATGTAGATGTCTGAATTCTTGGTACATGTCAACTTTTTGAAACAAATTGATAAGCATTTTAGCTCAATTTTATCAAACACTAAAAAGAGAAGCAGGATTTGTAGTGGAAATTTCATCCTTTACTTATCCGCTGATATTATCGTTTCATGAGCATTGTTAAGAGTAGATCTCTATGATATCCTGCCAATATTTTTTGATGACACTGAGATTACCAAAATATTTAAAAATTGAAATAAATTTGCATTCTCATCATGGATAGGGCTTGACCTCCCAAGCAAAGTTCACCTTGTCGGTTCTCAAACTCGTCTAAGGTCTAAAAGAGAGATCTCGGATAAATCCTGGAAAGATCTTGGAAATATCAGCATCTCAAATGCCGGGATCTTGGAAATGCTAATATACATAATTATACAATATATAATAGCCATCAATTATATGAACATTAAGTTCAAATTAACAATCAAATTAATATTTTTATTCATGCCATCATAATTAGATGATTCTTTAACCTAATGACACCTTTGATTTTTATATATTGTTTATAATAACTAAATATTTTTGTTTTTTGGTGCTTTTTTTAGTATAATTTGTGAAATTTACATTAATAAGCTAAGCAAATATGATTGCGACATACAAAAATATTACATATCATACTTAAATATAAATGATAAACAATTGATATAAATGATATGCATTAAATTATCTATAAAAGTATTTATATTAAAATTCACATTATTCTAAAAATATTATTCAAATAAATAATACATTTAAAAATATTTATAACAAATGTATGCAGTAACGTATAAAAGTTTTGAAAGTAACATTTGTATAAAAGTATTTATTTGTTTAGATGAGAGTTTTTTTTTTGGAAAAAAACTGTCTTATCTTATATATATATATATATATATGTATCCCACACCACCATCATTGTGCCCTCTCCTTCCTCTCCGATCTACCTCCCCTCCCAGCGCCCCCCTCCTCCCGTGCTAGCGCACCCGGCCCTGTCCCTCCTCACGTTGCCATCCACTTGCCTTCTCCTCAACAAAAGCACATATGCGGTGGAAAGAAAACTGGACACTAACATTTCCATATATTATGAATTCTTTGACAAATAACAAGAAATGCTGAGAAAGAGTAGTGCACATAACTTCTCTTCAAAAAGCTGTTTCTTGCCCAAAATTACATGAGTACATCAATAAAACTAAGGGCAAATGAATATTTTTTACTCGTGTCAAAACTGCCAGATATCCACAATAAGTAGCAACTTTTCATAACATCAACTTTTTATAAAATCCCAAGTCATGTTGATTAACTGAAAGTAAAATGTTACATGCCAAAAAGTTTGTTTTTGTTGCAGCCTTAAAAGATTATCCTTGACTATCTTTGCAATCTTAGTTAAGAGTTTGGAATGCTAGCAAATTGGACCAAGTCAAGGAAGCCATCACATATGAGCAGTTATAATGTTCAGAGTAAACTTGATCAACCAAACTCATTTCGGCAATTCACAGACATGTTCTGAAATTTAAAATGGACTTCGATGTGGAATTTGGTGGTCGAATTCCTTTTGCAAAAGTTCTACCTCAACATTTATAGACTCAGAAGTTTACTTTGGTGACCGGACTAGATCACTGAACCATCTTCTGAATGTTAGAGAAGATTAAGACTTGCTTTTAACTTAATAATATCGCTTGAAGGAGGTTTGGACTCGGTATAAATACCCACGTGGTGTTGAAGAAAGGTATAGAGTTGCTATTCATATCTTTCTTTACACAACAGTCTTAAGCATTCATCTTGTAAATCAATTGTAAACTCTAAATAGAGAGCTTCTACGTTTTCCTTATTATTGGTTACATGCATGCTTTGTTGTAAGCCACAGTAGTTACGAGTTTGTTTACATAGATTGTAATGGCTAAGTCCCCTAATTGGAAATAGTGAACAAACCAATATTTGCTAATTTGGGTTCACATGTTAATCTCTCCCTTCTATTCAATTTTTCTTCATCCTCTTTTGTTTTCTCCTCTTCTTTTTCATAATTTATGATATTAAATCCTTAAAAACTACTCCTACACTTTTGTCTTATTGATTGTTAGCTGAATCAACGTTGGAGTACAATCAACAAGGAGACCTTCAACACAGTGCAAACACAGAAGTGCATGGATCTTCAGCACAATGTAAAAGGGAAGTGAGACAGAGCTTCCCCTCTGTTCAAAAACAAGGAGAGCTTCATTCCATGTAGACAAGATGGTATCGGATTTTGTTTGGTTCCCTATTGAGATGATCGAGAGCTGCAGTTCAGTTGATCCAAACACTTCTAACTTTGTATGTCTCCTCATTTTACTTCTCTTCATTATCATTTACTAAAAAAATGTGCTTATCCATCGCTACAATAATCATTGTTTCTTAAAATTCTATGATGTAAACTTAAAAAGATAGCAAAAAACATCAGCTTGACTTGGTCATCTCACTTGAAAAAAATTTGTTTATTTTGTAGAGATGACATGGTTAAACACTTTGAACTTCATCTCAAAATTTTTATCCCTCATTTTACTTCTTTTCATTATCATTTACTAAAAAAGTGTGCTTCTCCTTAGCTACAATAATTATTGTTTCTTAAAATTCTATGATATAAACTTAAAAAGAGAGCAAAAAACATCAGCTTGACTTGGTCATCTCACTTGTAAAAATTTTGTTTATTTGTAGAGATTACATGGTTTAACACTTTGAACTTCATCTCAAAATTTTTGTTCCATTGACGTGTTTTCTGCTATTTGCTTAAGCTTCCATTGCAAGTGCCTTAAGTTTTGAAGCTTTATTGTTTATATTGAAATTAATTTTCTCATCCTAATTGTCAACCACTGCGCTAGTTTGATACAATTCACATCAAGTTTCATCTAACCGGCAGCCGGATGGTACGAGATTGATCAGACAGAGATTTTCGAACAGCCTATGTAATCCACCAGTGTGCATAAGTTGAAAACTTGAACCCTTTGGAAGCATCAAATTTTTCAGCACCTCTCACCAGGCCTTGACAACCTTCCTGAGAAACAGAGGAATTGGTGCTGACTGTCTTTACTTTGAGTTACGGCACTAATCACTTTTAAATGAAATGTAGGGATGGAAAAGACATGGAACAAGATTCTGTAGGGTCATGCCAGCTCCCTGATAATTTTTTGCAATGGAAATAACCAGACGAATGTTGCTTTTGATCATTTTATCTTTGCATAAAATACCATAATTTATGCATTTTCTGAGCTTTCTCTGATTGAGACCAGCTGCTGATGCCCATTGTGCAAAAATAGGTAGACTTCCACTACGCTCTGCTAACTCTTCACGTAGTTTTTCCAGCTTCTGCAGGTCCTGCCAATTTTAGTTTGGATAAATACCATCAAATGTGCATGCAGAATAGAATGAAGATGGCAAAGATGTTTTCTACACACATGAAAATAAAAATCAGGATAACACGAGAATGGTTAAAGAATCAAGCTTATCCATTAGCATAATAGGGTTTGTGATCACAAAGGTCTAATCACCTGATCAAGATTTATCCCGTCAAGTGGTGAGCCATAACTTATCAAGTGAAGGCCATAAAAATTTTCCATCGGTATAGGAGATAAGCAACTGACCATTTTCTAAAATGTTCAAATACACCTAAACCATTGCCTAATGAAAAACATTTTTGATTGTGGCATAGTAAAGGTACAGGCTGGAAACACAGAATTTTCATTAGAGAAGTTTAAAACAAAATACAATGAACAAAAAACTGCTGCATCTTTCAAACCACCTACCTGTATTCCTTGTGATAATTCTAACTCTTCTGAAGCGGTAAGAAGTCTTGATGTACTTGTTGTCGTCCTTAAGTAGCGTAGAGGATCAGCATATCTGGTACAGTAGATCGCTTCTTTAGACTAGAATATCCACCCTTGACGGGGATGAAACTTGCAGAAGCCTTGTCAGCTGCCTTCTCCCTTTTAGTTTTTCTGTCAAACTGACGGATAGATGTAACGGCCACTTTCTCAAGCTGCAGCATTTCAAGGATAGTGTGTTCACCACAAGGACAACTCTGGTGGCCAGCGTTCTGCACTAGAAGTTCAGGATTGTTTCCATCTCCCGGAATAGAATTTTCAGGTGTTGCAGAAGAAGAGCTAGTTTTGGACACAATTTCATAAATGTCCTCAGTGCTCTCCGATTGCAGGTCAGTTAAGTCAGTTTCTCTCAAGTCCCTTATATTTTCGATGGATACTGTGCCAGATCCAGCCAGCAAGGCTGCATCCTTTGTAACATCAGCAGCTGCTGCAGCAACCACAGCTTCCTCAGCTGTCAAAAGGTTATCCAAGAGAAATGGTGCCAAATTATCTGACTACATATAAAAAGACCAAACGCAATCAATCAAAATGCTCGTTTACAACAATATTAGCCACGAAATAGTCTGAACTCAAAGGGAAAAGAGAAGCTCCAAGAAGTAACCCCAACTACCACGACACACACTTTGAAGCATAGGCGAAGCTACCCTTAAACTACTACCATTGGATGCATATGTGCTTCAAATGCAAGCTAGTATAAAAGATATGTAATGGTTTGTTGCATCATTATGTACTAAAAAGATGGAAGGAAGGAAGGAAAATAAAAATTTACATAAATAAGTAAGAGAGAGAGAAGAGATAAAACCTCCTGGATGTTGAGGAAAGAAGGAGAAATAAGCTGGGAAGAAGGGAGGAGGGGGCTGGAAGGCGGAGGTGGGAGTGGTGAAGGGGAGGGGGGCGAGTGTGGCACTGGTAAGAGGAGAGTCATGGAGGGTGGAAAAGAGACGGGAGTGATTCGGGATGGTGCAAAAAGGAGGTGGGTAGTAGGAGAGAGAAAGGAGAGGGGAGAAGACGTGGTGGTGATGGCGGTGCCGCGGGCTCTGGGGGGAAGAGGCCGAGAAGAGAGGAGAAGGGCATGGCCATCTTTTTATATTTACTTATTATTTCTTTGTCAGGAAAAGGAAAGTAATAGCCAAATAGGAAGGGACAGGGTGACAATGCCAACCGGCGTCCGTCGCCGGCTTCCCCTGCGTGGCAAAAGACAACGCAGGGAAGGAGGAGGAGATATCACATGGGGATTCTGTCTATCATCCATCAAAGGACCGACCGAACTCAGGAGAAGTAGAAGATGGAAAATGTTCCTTAATCCGAGTTTCCACAACCATGGGCCCACCCCAAGTTAGAAAAAGATAGCAAAAACGGCCCCACATGAACTTTCTCTCCGGCTTTCGTTCCGGTTACTTCTTCCCTCGTTCATCAATCCAATGTTCTAAAAACCCGACTGGTTTTACTGCTACGCCGTGTAAGTTAATTCCATCAGGTCGATCGGAGTTTGACACGTTGTGCCCGATTTGATATATTTTTACGACAGAAAATTCCAAAAGTCTCCTCCGTACACACAGATATTATTATCCCTGTACATAAAATTTAAAAAAATCAAAAGATTCAGAACAAGTGCTACCATTATAGTTTACTGTTAAGTGTAAGTGTTCACACTTCCAAAATAAATATCATAAAATAGTACTTTTTAAAAAGAAATAGTATTTCATAGATAAATAATTAACATTTAATTAATTCATTACGCATAAGATATGCCACTACAATTCAAAAAAATTTAAAAAAAGGCGAGAATAGAGGGGAGGACAGGGAAGATGTTGGTGGTGATGATCGATAAGGTCCGATAGATGAAATTGCCTTTGGGTGTGGTGGCATTGCTGGTGGCAATCGTGGCTACAACTCTGGTTATGAGTTGTCTCAAAATGAAAATCTCGACAAGATGAAGCAGTGTAGGTGGTCGGATTGGCTGAAGGTGGCTCGTCGAGACCAAAAAAATGACTCGAATAATAGCAGCTCTGACGGAAACCAACTATGAAAATGCTGTCACCAACAGCAATTGTGGTGGCACTGATAGTCATGAGAGGTATGAATAAAAAACCTATGGTGAGGCGGTCATGGGGGTGCCCGTTTGGTGGTTGAGGAAAGGCTGGAGACTCGCTTAAGGCAAGCCGAAGTGGCGGCGACTAGGAGTGTAAAAATCTGAAAATCTTGAAAAATCCCTAAAATATAATTAGGGTTGACGTGGACGGCTTTGATCTTGCCATGTGGCACCATCAGCATGTTTGACAACTCACAACCTAGTGGGGCTCCCCTATGGGTATATGCAAGATGTATATGAACGAAAAGCTCAGATTCAGACCGTCCAAAGTCAAAATTGACTTGAGTCTTAAAAATGACTTTATAGGCGAGAATCAAGGTAAGAAGGCTAAATGTGCCTCGAATCCCTTAATTCAATTTGGTGAAAACTTACGACCAGTGATGAAAAATCGGTCGATTCCACTCGAAATCGGCCGATTTAACTCGGATTGGAAACAATCCGATCCGAAATAGCGGGTGAATCAGTTAGGTTATAAAACGGTGGTTGAATCGGCCAATTAGTACTGATTCACAGCCGATTCAAAATCGGCATAAATTTGGAAGAATCGGTTTTATGGCTAAATGACAAAAATACCCTAAGTATGTTAATAAAAAAATTATTTATGCATGGAATTAAAAGTTTAAAAACCTAAAATCTACCCCTCCCCTCCCTCTGATCATCCACTGCTGCCCTCCCTCTGCCGCTGACCCTGTGTGTGTCAGCCTCCCTCCGCCTCCGCTCCCGTGTGCGTCGCCCCTCCCTCCGCCACTCCCCATGTACCTCAGCCTCCATCCGCCGTCGCCCCCCGTGTGCCTCGGCCTCCCTCCGGTGTCGCCCCTCCCTTCGCCGCCCCCGTGTGAGCCCCTCCCTCCGCCACCGGCGAGTTTTCATGCTCTGCCAACACCTTTGCATTTTTTTTAAAGTTTTCATGCTTGCCTTTTCTGTTATATTATTTAACGAAGAAGATGAATTGTTTTGAGTTAGGTTCTCACATCGTGGTTGTTGCATTGGCTCTCACTTCAATTTTAGAATTCAGATGTTGTTTGTGGTACAAATTCTATACTGTTCAAATTTGGTGTTTGTTCTAATTTATGGCTTTGTGTAGTTGTTGAGAATTTGGTGCTAATTTCTTTTTGATATTTAGCTACGGTTTCCGATACAAATTGTATGTTGTGCTAATTTTTTGTTTGTTGTATGGTATGAATTTTGCTTGTCATTGGCGTTATTGATGGCTCATTACTATAATTTATAATCTCAATTATCATGTAGCTCTTGTAGTTTTGGCGCTTACTTTGATTTAAACGCAGGGGCTGTGATGGTTGTTCTAGTTTATAAGCATTTGGTATTTGAACGCAGGGGCTATTGTAGGTCACGTCTGGAACAAATTCGACATTTTACACATTTGGTATTTGTTCTAGTTTATAATTTTGTATTGTCATTGGCTCACTAATGATATTTTAATTCAATTAATTTTCTCATAACGTTGGCCCGTCATTTTGGCACTCATTTTGATTTGAAATGAGCTACTGTTTCTGTTATAAATTCTATATTGTGCAAACTTGTTTGTTCTGATATATGATTTTGAATTTAACTATTGTTTCTGGTACAAATTCTATATTGTGCACATTTGTTGTTTGTTCTGATATATGAATTGACGTTGTCACTAGCCTACTTGATGGTTGTTTAATTTAATTTATGATTTCACGCTATCTTGCCATTTTGGCACTCACTTAGATTTTGAATTTAGCTGTTTTTGTATTTTTATCAGTGCCAAATTTGTCATAGGGAAGATGGATATTGGTTGGGAAGATGGCACACCAATTGACGCATCTAAGAAGCAAGTAACATGTAACTTTTGTAAAAAAATCATAAGTGGAGAGGTATATCGCTTCAAGCAACATATTGCTGGAATCAAAGGAAATGTTGTTGCTTGTAAGAAAGTTCCTGAAGCATATGTATAAAAAATGAAAGACTATTTCAAAAGTGTGGAAAAGGCCAAAAAGAAAAAAAAAGATTAGAAAAGAAATAAGGTCATATGGTTTGAATGAGTCAGATATAGAAGAGATTGAAGTTCAGGAGCAAATTAAACAAAAAGATGTTGGTGCTCTAAGTCTACTGGGAAGAGGAGGACATCTTTTGTTGAAAATGAGAAGAAGAGTACGTCAAAACAAATGACAATTTCTACGACAATAGAAAAAAGCAAAAGAGCAACTGCACACAGCTATTGCTTGATTTTTCTATCACTGTGCCTTCCTTTCCATATTGTAGAGTCGCCTTACTTTTATAAAATAATTGATGTGACAGGTAGATACGGTGGTCAAGGGATCCGGTAAGAGGTTCTTTATCGGGTAAACTTCTTACTAATAAAGTGGCTTTTATAAATGCTAGCTTAGAGGATATAATAGTATCTTGGAAGACAACATGTTGTTTTATTATGTTTGATGGGTGGACCAATCAATCTGGTAGAACTCTGATCAATTTTCTAGTTTACTGCCTAAGAGGAATGTATTTCATTGGATCAATTGATGCTTCAGACAAAAAAAGGATACTATTATTTGTTTAGTTTACTAGACAAAGTAGTAAAAGAAGTTGGGGAGGAAAACGTTGTGTAGGTCATTACTGATAATGCTTTAGCATATAAAGCTGCTGGGAGGATGCTATAATATAAGAGACCACATTTATTTTGTACTCCATGTACTACTTATTGTATAAATTTGATGCTTAAAGACTTTGCAAAAATTAAGAAAGTTAGAACATGCATTATGAATGCACAAAAAGTCACAAAACTAATATATAATTACTCATGGTTGTTGGCTCTTATAAGAAATAATTTTACAAATGGGCATGAATTAGTGAGACCTGGGGCTACTCAATATGCTACTCACTTTTTGACGTTTGTTAGTTTCCTAGAACATAAGCAGACATTAAAAAAGATGTTTGTCTTTAAAATGTATTCATCATTGAAGTTTGTAAAAGATGATGATGGAATAACAACTGAAAATATTGTCTTAAGTGTAAATTTTTGGAAGAAGATGGAATTTGTGTATAAAATAACTGAACTGCTTATTCGATTTTTGAGATTGGTGGATAGTAATGAAAGACCTTCAATGCCATCTGTTTATGATGAAATGCAAAAGACTATATAAAAAATAAAAGAGGCACATCGCATGAAAGTAGAACGATACAAGTTATTTGTTGATATCATTACTAAGAGATGGGTGAATCAATTTTGTCATCCTCTTCATGCTGTAACATATATGCTTAATCCTCAAACTCGTTATCGCCCTGAATCTATTATTGTATGTTCTCATTTGACTTACATAAGTTTATGACTTTTTTAACAATTTTATATTTTTTGTGTTTGACTTTGAATAATTTTGTAGCTAATTAAGGTATATCGTACATTCAATGATGTTATTTGTCGTTTGGAACTCAATGAAGTAGCTCAATCCATGACATCTTTACAGGTCAAGGTAAATTTTTAATATTTATATATAAATATTTTTGTATAATTAAATATGATTACTAATTTTGTTTTAATATTTTTTAGTGGGTTGATTTTGTATCTGCAAAAGGAGATTTTAGACATTCTCTTGCAATTATCAATAGGAAAGTCCTTCATCATGGTAAAATCCACATTTATCCACATTTCATTTTTATAGCAAACTTATAAGTAAATCAACTTATCAAATGTAGCATCATGGTGGGAGCGACATGGTATAAGCTGCCTTGAATTACAAAAGATAGCTATTAGAATACTTAGTCAAACTTCTTCATCATCAGGTTGTGAACATAATTGGAATACTTATGACCAAGTACATACCAAAATAAGAAATCGATTTGCAAAAAAGAAAATAAATAATCTTGTATATGTTCATTACAATGCATGTAAAAGAAAAGCGGTTGAGATGAAGGTATAAATATGATGTAGTTAATGGACATTTGAGTCTAGAAGACTCATTAAATGAGTGGGTTGGAGAATGGGACAACCAATCACCATCAGTAAATTTAAATAAAGCTTACATCACATTTATGATTTTGTGTATGATTTTTTTATAATTGAAATAAATAGGGTATGATTTTTTCTATGTAGGATGATTTCTTTGGTTCCAATGTTGACAAGACTGATGATGAAGATGAAGAGGCCTTTGTAGCAAATCAAATTGGCAGCAAATTGAAAACTACAACAAATGAAGGAACAACCATTACCAAAATGTCAAACAATGCAATTACAATTGGATTGTGATCTACTACATCTGATGGTTTTTCTGTGCCTCTTCTTCTTGTTGGACTTAATGTTGGTATTGATGTATCTATTGACTCACAACAAAATTTGTCTATGCCTTCTGTACCTGAAGGACTTCATACGAGTAAGAGTTCTATGCCTCCTTTTACGCAGAGATCTCATATTGATAGGGGTGAGAGCTCTACTCTTCCCATTGGTGATTGTAATTCAGACTCCGAAGATGGTTTAGATAATGAATTGGATGATTTAGTAATAACCATGTAAAATTGTACTAAACCTCGATTTTATGGACTTATATTAATGACTTGTTGTTATCATTTGATAGAGCACAAATAATGATATATCAAACGTTACACTTCTGAAATTGTAGTCTTGTGATAATAAATAGTGATGATGTTTTGTAATTGTATTAAACTATAAACTTGTATATTTGTGTTGAGAAATTATTTAATTATGTATTTCATGTATTTATGTTATGAGTTGTCAAATTTTTTATATGACCGATTCAATTGAATCGATTCTTTACCGATTTAGACCGATTTGATTTGATTCAGTGACTCTGTCAAAAACCGATTTCGATTCTTGCAACCATGCTTACGACTTAATCATGCTAGGCCCATAAGGGCACAATTTGGTAATTCGAAATCCCTATGATACATATGAATGTGATACCTTAAAAATCTCAGACAGATACTAAATATTGCAACAACCTAAATCTAAGCCTAAACCCTACCTAGCCTATAAAAATTATTTATATACTTCGTGTATACACGGTTAACTTATTTTCTGTTGTAGCCTAACTGAATCTATCATTTACATATTAGATATATTAATCACCATAATATGCTCATATGGGTATCTGAGCCATATACTCATTGTTTAAAAACTAATCTGACTCATACACGTTCAAATCGACTCGAGGCTCATTTAAACCGGGCAAAGCTACAAACGGTTAAAACCTTAACCCGAAACTAGGTTTTATACATTCAATCAAACTTTATTTACTATTAACTAATAATTGATAACACTCATTCTCCTTCCCCTTTGTTGCACTAATTTGATTGTTTACGTCCACTATTACCCTTGATTTTTACTTAGCCACTTGAATATGTTTCGCTTTAAGAAAAATATTTTCATTACGTATTTAAAGTGATAATATTTTCAGTTCCATCCACCCCACAGCTAGCTACCGCCTTCTCCCTCCCCAGCTCCTTGAACCATGCTTACTCTAATTATTAATGAAATGAAAGCTAAAAAGAAGTAGGAATATGCTAACATTTTATATTCCAACCACAAAGTACGCCATGAAATGGGTAGTTATAATTAGTTGCATCCTTCAGCTTGTAAAATCTTTTATCAACGGGTGGATGCAACGTCCTTCCAATAAACAAATAGAAGAATAAAATAAATCCAAACTAAAACCCACAATCGTGCCTATTGTTAATGAATGTTGAAGTACACATTATAGTACTCATCTTGAAAACTCATCAAGGGTTCTAGCAAGAAACTCCTTTCCTTTCCCTTGGCCACGAAGCTGACGGGGTTGTACTCCTTCATTCCTTGGGTTAAAGTAAAACTCATAGCACTGCCGCCTCCGCTGTCAGAAGAAGAATGCTTCCTAGGCATGCACACAAGCTTCACACTGCTACTTCCAAGACCAAGACCAAGCTGGTGCTTATTATTACCCGAAGTGACAAAGCACCCTCTTTTGCCCCGCGACTCCAAGGATATCGTGTTCTCATTTCCGTCCAGGCCGTCATGGACTTGGAAAATCGTAGATTCATCGTCCCAATCGTCATCCACGGATCCTCTCCTACTCACAGTTAGGTTCTCATCAACACCCTGTTCCGCAACCATAGTTCCAGGCTCATCAAAGAGCTCAATCATCACTAGCTTTCCAATAATATCTTCTCTTGAGGAGATGCGCATGTTTGAGTTTTTCAGAACAAGTCGGAACGTCACATGAACTGAGGTGTGTGCCCCAAAATCTGGTGGAGCTGCCATTGAAAATGTATTATTCTTGGAACGCATGAGCACGAGAGCTTGCCCGTCCCACATTTGGCTTAGAGAAATGAGTTGAGAATTATATGCGGCAGGGATTGGGAAGATCCAGTCCGACAATGATTTTGCAGAACCGATCGTTATGTCCCAGTCTCCATCCGAGTGTCCAGCAAGGACGTAAGGACCATAGAGGATTGCTTGTACAGAACTGTACTCTGGCCGATCGTCTGCAACATTAATTATTACTTTTTATCGCTCAAAAATAATATTGACGCCAAATTTTGTCTTTAACCATAGTGTCTACTTATAGAAATGAACATACGCCATACATAAGCTGAGCTAGCTAGTGTTTTAACTTTTACGGGTCTAACCTTTGATCTTTTCTGTCCAGACAGAAACTGGCAGGTGTAAGGTCAGTTTATCTCCAGATTTCCACCTTCTTTTCACGGAAAGGAAGTTACCTGCGGTTTGAAGTCAATAGCGCCTCTCATGGTAAGCCTCAGCATGATCAAAAAATTCCTCCATGGATTGGAGTTTCGTATGAACATTACAAGGGTGTAAAAAATAGAATGTACCAGGAGGTGGGAAGGGCAAGTTTTCGCCATTTATGGCAGCAACAGCCTCCTCCGATTGCGTCCAAGACGGTATCCGCATGCTCAGTGTTGATTCCGGGGGGTTTACATCCTATGAAATTTGGATGGCACCATTAACAGCTTATATTAGCTTTTTTGAACTAGCAAGTACTGCCCTTGTAGCATGAAAAATGCATCATTTCCTTCTTACGGGGAAATAATTATTGCTTTAGGCCCTACCTCCTTAGAAGTGATTATTAATGTTAACCGGAGAAATGGGTCCGATGAAATGACAGGATCCACCGACTGATTAACCATGACCTGTCCTGACTTCCAATCAATAGAGCTTGAGATGAACTGGATGATGTAAAGATTTGGACAACTGTCATCTCCTTCAAAATAAATAGAGTCGCCTAGCTTTGAAAATGATTCAATTGCTGCAAAATTCAAGATTTAAAACCTAATAAATGATATTGTAAGGTGGCTAATCAAAATAATAAGAAAAATTAACTCTCAAGAACATCATACCGGTCCCATAGCAACACCAGAAAGAATCGAACTTAGTTCCCCAACCATGGTAGGTTTTTGCTTTGGAAACACCATGCCCCAGAGGTAGCATATAAATCATGACACCCGGCTCTGTCCCTCTCTGAATGCCCAAAACACCATTTAAGATGGCCCTTTCATACAGATCCGCATAAGCGATTTCCTTGGTCCATCTAAATAGGTTTCGTGCAACCTGCACAGGATAGGCTGAGGTATTCCTAAGCAAATAGTGGACGGATAAAATTACGAACGACAAAAAACCAAGTAGTTCAATATGAGTAAGAAAAACTGGCCTTCAACAGATTGTACGTAGTACAACTTTCCTCATTTTCTGTTTGCAGCGTACTTGCCAACCTTTGTGGGTCAACCCTGAACAATGGTGAGGATTTTAGGAGGAGAGCAAACAAAAGACAAGAGTATTTAATGTTTGAATTTTATTCTAATTTTATATGGTCCTCATTGTATATATAATTTATATATAATAATTTAAATTTATTAATTAGTGGTATAATTAAGGATGACCACTATAAGGTGATTATTTCTGTATCTTCTTGATGGGAAAAGTTATATATAGTATTTTCTTTGGTATCCATGATGTGGGCATTTTTTCTATCTTTATCTGTCGTCACCTTGAAAGTGTAATATATGAGAAGATTTCAACAGACCAATTGAGAAAATCTATCATGACAAGATATATGATTTGTTTATTGTAAATATATTTATATTTGATTTATATTTAGTATTAGAGCATTTATTGGTGAAAATTTTCTCCCGTAAAAATTTTTTGCTTGTGAAATTTGTTTTTCTATTTCATACCATTATCGTAATGATTGTAATGAAAACCTTTTGAGTTCATTCAATTGATTCGTGTGTTATTTTGTATGAGCGTAATATTTATAATGTCTATAAGTCAATGTAATGTTAAATAAAAAAATTGCTTGTATGAACGAACCCAAGGAAGAAGACGCTTTAGTTTAATGTCAAATAAGGGGTGAAATACTTATGAATCCTAATAAAAGGTCATATTGCTGAAAAGTTATAATAAAGGGTTGAATAAATTTTAATAATTTAACGTAATAACCTTCAATGGGTTGGATTGTTTAATCATTTTGAGCTTTATTCTTATTTCGTAGATCTAGAAATATATAGTGGTCACTTATTTAAAGCCCAATTTTAAGTTATTTTTTAAAACCTATGTTCTCGTTTAATTAATGGGTAATTGTGGGTAATTTTTATGTAACTGATTTAGTGAATAAATAAACAATCCAACCAACGAACTATAATGAATATTTTGACAATTATTTATGTGTCCGCCCATATATGTTGTGTTTTATCCATAAACAATCCGATCAATTTTTATAGATAATATATAGTATGGTCATGGACACGAACATTGACCGAACTATTTTGATTCATATAGCTGTCTATACACCTACTTAATTATATTTGAACAATAAAGTTAACATGTCCATGAATTGTTCAGGGTATTCAAGTGATGTCCAAGTTGTCCATATGATGTCACTTGTGAGATGTTCATTTATTATCGTGCATGCGATTAAGGGTTTATATACAAATTTTAGGTTATTTGTATCTTTATATATGTTATGCATATGCACGTGAAATGTTTGAACATGACATGATAGTTTAAATATATTGTGGTGATGTTAAGTGATCACTATATTTTAAATTAATTGAAGAGTAACCACATCTTCAATTAAGATAAAATATACATAAGGTGAAATATAAATCACATATAGATTTACTACATCAAATTCTAATTAAATATTGTGATTGTGATAGCTTTACCCTACGGGGAGGTTATTATAATTAATTTGTTTAATTAGGGTGAAATAAAAATATTTATGTTTCTTAATTAGCCTACATGCATTAAGAGATATTTAATATTTTTTAAGTTTCATTGTTGAACATAGTACATGAATCTATTTTGTGTTAAAGTCTTTACCCACAGGTAGATTTTAATGACATATTGATTCATTTTAGTATGTTTGCATAGTAAGCATACAACTGTAGTGATAGTATATAATGTGCCTCAATATTTGTGATACTGAGCATGATTATGTATTTCTTACATCTGTTTCATCTTTGATAAGTTTTGATGATAAATTTGAGGTTCTTTATTAAAGTAGTGATCATAATTATAAGGAATGGATGGAGTAAGTCCTTCATTTAGGGTACATGGACTTTGACTATGCTTTTCGTAAGGATGAACTTCCTGTTCCCACCGAATCTAACATTGGGAGTGATCCAATCGCTTGAGTTTGATGTTCATTAAGTATCGCATTACAATTAGTATTCGTGGGTAAATTCTTGAATGTGAGTCTGTCAAGGATTATATAAGGATATTGACAACAACTTGAGACTTTAAACAAATCATTAGCTAGTAGCCTGATGGCAAAATTGTCATCAATGAAGCTCATAGGCATTCGTAGTATGCGTAAGTACATTATGGAAATGAGAGACATTGCTTCTCAGCTTAAGTTTCTTTCTGGAGATTGAGATTTCTGAGTTTTTTCAGGTGCATTTCATCCTTAATTCTCTCTCTTCTAATTACGGTCCTTTTAAAATAACTTATAACACATAGAAGGAAAAATGATCGATAAATAAACTTCTGACCATATATGTTCAAGAGGAAGGGAGATTGATTCATGATATGAGTGAAAATGTATATATGGTGACTCATGAATAAAGCAAGAAAGAAAGTAAGCCATGTATAAAGGGAAAGACAAAAGACCCATCCATTTTAATAATAAGAGGGAATCTAACTGTTTCTTTGGTAAAAAGAAAGGACATATAAAGAACCATTGTCCTAAACGCAACATATGGCTTGAGAAGAAAGGTAATCTCATTTTCATTTGTAAGTTATGAATAAAATATGGCTGATGTTTGTCATAATACTTGGTGGATTGATTCTGGTACTATAATCCATGTTTTGAATATCACGCAGGGTTTCTTAAACCGAAGGAAACCGACAAAAAGTGAACAATGCATCTATTCGGGCAACTAGATGTGTTCACGTGTAAAAACTATTGGGATATGCAGACTTGTTTTAAGTTCTGACTTTGTACTTAATCTAGAAAATACTTTTTATATTCCTAGCTTTTCCAAAAAATTAATTTTTATTTCAAGACTTATACTTTTGAGTTTTTCATTTAACTTTTCTCAAAACATTTAGTATGTTACACAACTCAGTTGTGAGAAATTGTTCGTTGAATCAATGTTTACTTCAAATCCACTTACAAGATGATGTCCCTTATAACCTAATGGCTATACATGGTACTGTTACTATAAAGCGTTGTGTTATGAATGAAAAATCTTCCATACTGTGACACCGAAGATTGAGATATATCTCAATCGAAAGAATCAAAAAACTTGTAAATGATGAGGCTCTTAAAATTCTTGATTTTACAGATTTTAATAATTGTGTGGACTGCATCAAGGGAAAGTAGACCAATATTTCTAAGGGTGCTAGAAGGAGTTCTGAGATATTAGAAATCATACATATAGATATATGTTATCCTGATATGGATTCATATGGTCAGAAATACTTCATCTCGTTTATTGATGACTATTCAAGATACATATATCTCTACATACTTGATAATAAGTACGAAACATTAAAAGCTTTTAAAAATTTTAAAGCAGAAGTAGAGAAACAATGTGGTAAGCAAATTAAAATCGTGAGATCTGATCGAGGTGGAGAATTTTATGATAGGTATACTAACGGTGGACAAACACTAGGTCTATTTGCAAAATTTTTTCAAGAGCATGATATTATTGCACAATATACTTTGTCTGGCTCACCATATCAAAATGGTGTAACAGAACGAAGAAATAAGACTCCATTGGACATGGTGAGGAGTATGTTTAACAACTCCAAACTTCTTCAATTATTGTGGTGGGAAACCCTTAAGACTGCAACATATATATTAAATTATATATATTAAATCAGGCTCCTACTAAGATTGTTTGTAAAACACCATTTGAGTTATTAAAAGGTTGGAAACCGAGTTTGAAACATATGCATGTTTGTGGCCGTCCCGCTGAAGTTAGGGTTTATAACCCTCAAGAGAAGAAGTTAGTCCTAAGGACTATTAGTGAGTATTTCATTAGTTAAGCTGAAAAGTCCAAAAGTTATAGGTTTTATTATGCATCGAATGTCACTAGATTTGTGGAATCAAGAAACACAAATTTTTTTGAGAATTATGGGATTATTAAGGGTGATCAACATCGAAAATTAGTTTTTGATGATGATCATACTGAAAGTACTCCTATATTGAAAAATAGACTACTTATTGTTAGTGACATGCATCCTAATTAAGTGAATATTGAACAAATAGCTAATGAACAGTCACATCAGGTTAGAGATGCACTAGTAGAACAAGTTGCTCATGAGAAAAATCAACAACTTGAAGTTCTTGAATAACTGATTGATCAACCACCTCCACAAGAAAACGTTGATGAACCATTAAAAAGATCAACTAGAGTAAGAAAATCAGCAATATCTAGTGATTTTGTTATTTACCTACACGAAGCTGACTATAATATTGGAGAAAAAAATGACCCTGATACGTCAGGCGATAGATAGTAATAATTCAAAATTATGGTACGAGGCCAAGAAAGATAAGATGGATTCTATGGTTGCAAACCAAGTTTGGGATCTTGCCAACTTGCCTAATGGAGTGAAAACTATTGGTTGTAAGTAGGTCTTTAAAACAAAAAAATTCATTAAGCAACATTAAATGATATAAGGCAAGACTTGTGGCTAAAGGATTCACACAAAAGGAAGGAATTGATTGTCGAGAGACTTTTTCTCCCATTTTTAAAGAAAAACTCCTTCCATTCATCATAACACTAGTAACACATTTTAATTTTGAATTACATCAAATGGATGTGAAAATAACTTTCTTCAGTGGAGATCTAGAGGAAGAAGTTTATACGAAACAACCTGAGGGGTTTTCTTTAATTGATGGTAAACATCTTGGTTATAAGCTTAAAAAATTGATATATAAACTCAAATAGGCCTCCTGTCAGTGGTATCTTAAATTCCATATTGTAATCTCTTCATTTGGTTTTGTTGAGAATATTAAAAATCAATGTATATACTAAGAGGTTAGTGGGAGTAAGATTATTTTTTTGTCTTATATATCGATGATATATTGGTTGCAACTAATGATATGGGATTGCTACGTGAAGTAAAAGAATTTCTCTCTGAACATTTTGATATGAAGGATATGGGTGAAGTGTTTATGTCATTGGCATTAAGATTCATAGAGATAAATCTCAAGATGTCTTGGGTTTATCTCAGAAGGCCTATATCATTAAGGTTATCGAAAAATTTTAAATGAGTAATCGTACATCTTCAATAGCTCCTATAATGGAAGGAGACAATTTTAATTTGGATTAATGTCTGAAGAATGATTTTGAGAGGGTACAAATGAAAAACATTCCACATAGTTCAGTTGTTGGAAACGTTATGCATGCGCAAGTTTGTACAAGATTAGACATTGCATTTATTGTTGAAATATTGAGATATTAAAGTAATCCCGACATTGAATATTGGAGAGTTGTAAAGAAAGTTATGAAGTACGTTTAAGGAATCAAATATTACATACTAACATTTAAGAAATTTTTTAATTTGGAGGTCATTGGATACTCAGATTTGGATTATAATTTTCGTAAATCCACATCTCAATACATCTTCGTGCTTGCTAACAAAGTTGTATCGTGGAGAAGTGTAAAACAAACTTTAGTTGTCACTTTTACTATAGAAGCCGAATTCGTTGCTTGTTTTGAGGCTACATCACAGGCTATTTGGTTGAAGAGTTTTATGTTTGCGCTTCGAGTTATTGAGTCTATTTTAAGGTCATTGAAGATGTATTGTGATAATTCAACTGCGGTGTTCATTAAAAATAATAAAAGTGGAAGTCGAAGTAAACACATTGATATTAAGTATTTAGCAGTTAGAGAGCAAATTAAAGCAAATGAAGTGCTCATCGAACACATTAGCACTGAATTGATGATTGTAGATCCTTTGACGAAAAATATGCCACCAAAGATGTTCAAGGATCATGTAGCTCATATGGGGCTTTGAATTTCAAACTTGATATGTGATGCTAAGTATATAGCATGCTATTTGTTGAAACTCTACTATTTGTTTGTCTTCTCATTATAAGTATACACATTATATTGGAGAACGATAAAATTGTTGTACATATATATAATATATGTGTTTGGGTTCGAATAAGCATTGTAGGCTTATTCATAAAATTTAAACCATATTGTGGCTTCTTAAGAGTATTTTACATTGTAATACATGGAAGGTAATACTTAACTAAAGAGGACTTACTACTATGATTCATATATAATACTCTTCTTTTGAAGTATTAATATTTTAAAAATATTATGCATGGTGACATATGTTCGGACCAAGTGGGAGAATGCTAGAATTTTATTCTAACTTTATGTGGTCCTCATCATATATATAGCTTATATATTATAATCTAAATATATTAATTAGTGGTATAATTAAGGATAACCACCATAAGGTGGTTATTCCTGTAATTTCTTGATGGGAGAAATTAAATACTGTGTTTTTTTTGGGGTCCCTGATCTTATATTTATTTTTGGGTCCCTGATCTGGGCTGTCTTTGTTTGTCATTACCTTGAAAGTGCAACAAATTAGAAGATCTTAAAAGACCAATTAAGAAAATCTGCACAGAAGACTTGCCTATCGAGGTGGACGTTAAATAAAACATAGAATAAAACACAAATTCGTACCATTGCTCCCCATAAGATGTACCACCGGTTGCGTATGTGTGCGAGCTATTGAGGATATCCAAAAAGAACATTGCTATTTCCTGCAATATAAAAGTTGCTCAAATGATTAGCTGAAGAGACGTTTTCCTAAGGAGTGGAATGAGAGATGAGAGATGATTAGTCCATATTGCTAGAGAAAAGAGAGATGATTGGTCTATCAAAAAAAAAATGCCAGAACCTGATTTGGCATATGAAACTTCAACCCACGAAACTAGTCTGAACAAACAAATACAAATCACTTGAAAACTTACTTTATATATCGGATCGCCTGTTACTTCATAGCGCATTTGTGAACCAATGACAACAGGCATGTGTGTATTACTGTGAAAGCCAGAAAGGCTATCAGCCTGCATTGAGGGACGCCAGGATTTAAGGTTGTGAAAAAGATTACTGGAAAATTTCAGTGCTTTGCAAGATTACAAAAGCCAGTTATTGGGCGGGTATCCCCTACGAAGTCACAAGGTTGAGTATAACAAATCCATTGAACATTGCCAATTCCTTGAGGGACTCATGATATAATAATTATATGGTATTTTTATAAAGTGTAACTACTCACCTCTTTTAATATTGTACAAATTGATGAATTATGTGATATTTTTCTTTTCAAGTTGCAAATAACCGATGAATTGCTTATCACAGAAGAATGAATAAAAACAAATCACAACTTTTTTCCACGCAAATCACAACTTGGAACTAGGGAAAATCAATTTATGGGGCCAAAGCAGGCCCGATTGTTGAAGAATATTCAGAGATTGCTGAGGTCAAATTTTATTGGGGAATTGACGGAATTAATAACAAAGTAAGACCAAAAGCGAAATAAAAAATTGTTGACATCTCTTACCTTGACAGCAAGCAAGCCTAGGAAGCATGGTTTATCGAACAGGTGGGCTAAAAGCAATTGTTTCTTTTCGCCCTGGTTGCAACGAGGAAATGACATTTAAAACTAAATGCGTTGTAGAATCATAGCAAAAATGCGAAGTAGGATAATAAAATAAAATGATGAAAACCTCAGGACTTACTGTGATTGAATACAGCTGGTAAAGGATATCGTTCATGCCACCCGTCTCCTCATTAAGTGACTCCCAGTGCCTCTCAATAGAATATTTCAAAATTACATTTTGAACACGGTCGTAGAAGTAATCAGCCATCCGTGTTGCCATATTGAGTGCTTGCTCATTTCCTGCAAGAGTGTATTGATCTACAAGGCCAGCAAGGATCTAATGACAAAAGACTTACTTAGAATCAGGGTGCACACTGATTACCATCTCAAATCAGGACATGACGCTCTCAAATTATGAAAGTTTTGAATTCCTAAATGGCAATCTAACAATTTACACCGATCAAAAGCTAAGTCATTTACATTCACTTGCTATCCCATTCGTTGATCCAATTGAGGACCACTATAATTGCTCATCTTATAACCAAAAAAGTGTCTGAAACTTTGCATATGGATCAACCCCGCGTGCAAATAGCATGTGGTGAATAAGATGTGGGCTTTTCTTGGATATTAAAAAAATTAAAAACGATACGGCCTTGGGATGAAATTATGCTTTTGTGAGATTTTAATTTCTAAAATTTTACTCGAAGGTAGACATTACAGGATGCACGACAGTGTTAGATTAATAACCTAGTTGAAAGGAAACAAATAGTGAAACACATGGATATCCAAAAGAGTTTCTATTCCATTAAAAAAAAAGAAGACAATTGCTATGCAACTGACATGATGTGCATGCATACATCTACATAATTATAATCTTAAAAATGCCAGTTTAGATCGAGTAGAAAAAGTAAAGAGTACCTTGTGAATGGTGTAATACGGTGCCCAAACTGGCTGAATAGCTTCGAAGCGGTCAAAGAAATCAGGTGGAAATGCTGAGAGATAGCCTGTGCCCATTCTCTTCTGGCATTTGTTAAGTTCATCGACAACAGCAGACATTTTATTATTGAGAGCCTCATTGTGAGTACTAGCCCACATTTGTGCGGTGGCACTCAAATAGTGACCTGCAAAATCAATAGAAATGAAGTTGATAATTGGGATAGATGTGGATTAACCCCTGAAACGTATAAGAGGCTTCCTCAAGCCCAAATGGACTCGGATTCCCACGAATTTACATATATGATGAAGATTAAATGAATGGATTTCTATTGATGGAATTAGGCGGTATGAAATTAAAAACGAACAAGCTGAATGATCGGTGATTATTAAAAAGATAATTTTTTTTTGAGAAAAGGGTGGTTGAGGGGGTAATAATAATACGAGTTCGTAGTAGTAGCAACAAGTAGTACCAACAAAATGGCCGCGGAGCTCTTGATCAGGGGACTCCCATCCCCCATAAGGAGTAGAAGGGGTAGGCAGGCCTGCCGTCTTCCTAAAACTCCACAGCAGCCTGTCCACATCTAGCAACAGCAAGTACTCCAAATTGGTTTGCTGGGCTCGCCCCTGGGCCGACTCCGGGTTCAGCCGCACGTAGTGAAGAGATACTTGTCTCAGAAAATTGGGGCAAGCCCCCTGTCGTCGGACAGCTTCATTGCCAGGTTATGTGCTTGAAGTTGGTGGTGGTGGCGGTGGTGATGATGCTGCTGTTGCTCACCATGGTGGTGGTGGTCTTGGACTTGAAGTTGAAGTTGGAGCATCTTTCTCGGTATGTAGAGGTGAGCCGAGAGGGAGTCGTCTGAGGGATTGAGGTGGTAGTAGTGGGCGTAGACCTCCTCCCGCCATGACTTGTTCTTGGAGTTGAGAAGCTCGTAGCGGAGGGTATGGGAAGATAGCTGGGTCGGAGTGTTGGTGCACTCCTTAATCCCTCCCACCAAAGCCGCCGTTGCCATCAGTTGAAGCATGGCAATCAGTCCACCACCCATCGCCTGATCACACCACTTGATTATCTAACCAATACCACCAACAATAAAAAGAATTAATTAACTGACCAACCAGAAAATAAAGTTCACCCACAACTCAACACATCAAAATCCAGAGTGAGCAGGCAGGAGGAAGTAAGCAGATGGAGGTAGAGGAGAAGACGTAATCTACAATCCAAACTTACGATTCTAGGGTATAGAATCACAAGGGATGGATTTCAAACCCGCAAATACGATGGAGCAATGTGGATATATAAGAGATAAATAGAGATTTGTCAAAAGGGGATGGAAAGTGGTCCGGGATATTAAGTTGGTAGTTATATTATTGTTAGTATTTATGGGCATATCTGATGTCGGGAAGCTGGGGGAAAGTGGACGGATGAGAAGTGAAGAGAATAGGCCAAATCTTTGAAAATTGGTTGGTTTCTTGTTGGATTTTGGGAGAAGGATGTCACACGGTTCTCCCCCACAATACAATAAAATATAAAAGAGGCGATAACATAATAACTTGATACCGGTTTCCAAATTTTGGTAAATGAAAGCTGAGAAGCTGTTCCCAGTTTTTTCGTCTTCTTCCCCTAGCCAATTCCAATCATCCTGTTTTCAATCAGCACTGGAACATACAAAACCATACAAACTCGTCAATGATCCTAACAAATACATGATAAGATTATCTTTCCTATAATAGCTCTGGTACCTTCCGGGAAGCCATGAGATGGTATGATATCTCCTTTTTTCACACTCCAGTACCTGCGGGGTAAGTCATCGCAACTGTTCACTCCTTTGCTTCTCTTCGTCTTAGCTAGGTTGTTCTACCCAATAAAATCATCAAACCATATGTAAACGACGATGCGTACCGCTACGGAATTTTCAATGTTCAATGCCAGCGTACCTACCGCCGCTGATATGGAGAACAGAGGTTACTTGGTTCTCGTTGGGCGGGTGGAGGATGGCGACAGATGGGGACACAGGAAGCGTCATGGGTGCCTCATCTGTTCATCTGTCTCTCATCCCGGGGAGTAATGGGGTTAGGCTTGAGTGGCAGTCGCAAACACGATGGTGACCAGAGTAGTGTCTCAAGGGTGGAAAGCGTCGGCTCGCCAGTAAAAAATACCAAATACTTCGAGCAACAGGGAGCAAAATAGATTGTAATGAAACAAATTTTGTCACACGTTGGGAATTTTTATTCTTTTATATATATATATATTTGCAACGTAAGCGGTGCATCCAAATACAGCCGCTGGATCAAATGATCCAGCAGCTGATTTCTCCCCCCCATAGCTCCCACTCACCAGCCGCCACCACTGCCCTTTGCCAACTCCTCCCCCTCCTTATCGGCCGTCCCTGCCCCCGCCCTATCTGCCGCCCCTGCCACCCCCTACCCCCGCCCCTTACAACCCCCCGCCGCTGGAGCCACAACCCCACCAGCCCCTGCCCCAACCCCCTTGCCACCCCCTGCCCCACCCCTTGCAACCCCCACCACCCCCCCCCCCCGTCCCCGCCGTTGCAGCTGCGCCCCCACTAGCCGCTGCCCCAACCCCTGGCCACGCCATGGCCCCCCTGCCCTAGCCTGGCGTTGCGGCTCCCCTCGCCCCCTCCCGACCAACACCGGGAGTCTACCTGCCGGCCCACCCTCCCCCCGGCCCCCAGCGGCAAATACGGGCCTCCCTGTGCTCCTTCCCCCCCCCAAGCGCCCCCTTGCATCCCTCGACCGTGTCGCGACCGCCCTCGCTAGTAGCTGCAATCCCCCCAGGCCGGCGGCAAGGTCGTCGATAGTGGGGTCGCGTGGCAAAACAATGAGGGGAGGGGGGGAAGAAAGAGGGGAGAAACGAAGAAAACGGTAAATGACAATTTTGTAATAAAAAATTACCCGATCCAAACTCTAGTCAAATTTTAAAAAAATAATCATAATTTTGTAATAAGAATTTGACTTAATCACGATTCGAGTCAATAGTATGAGATAAATTTAAAATAATAATAATAATTTTGTAATAAAAAATTAACTCGATCTTAACTAGAGTCAATAGTATGAAATAATTTTTTTAAAAAAATAAAATAATTTTGAAATAAAAATTTGACTCGATCTCATCTCGAGTCAGAAATATTTTTTTTAAAAAATACTATAAAAATTTATTACTAAATTATTTCTAACTCAAGTTGAGAAATTATTTAAAAATTTATTTCATACTATTGATTCGAAATTTCCATCGACCGTTTTCTTCGTTTAAATACAAGAATTTTGTACTATTGACTTTATCCCGATTCGAGTCAATAGTATGAAATAAAATTTTAAATAATTTCTCAACTAAAGTCAGAAATAATTTAGTAATAAATTTTTATATATTTTTTTAAAAATTATTTCTAACTCGAGTCAAGATTGAATCAAGTTTTTATTATGAAATTATTGTAATTTTTTTAAAAAATTATTTCTTACTATTGACTCGTGTCATGAGCGAGTCAAATTTTTATTATGAAATTATTTTATTATTTTTTAAAGTTGACTTCAGTTCAGATTGGTCAAATTTTTATTGCGAAATTGCCATCGACTGTTTTCTTTCCGGTTTCTTCCTCCCTCCCCCTCTGTTTTGCCACGCGACCCGCTGCCCGTGGGGGGCACCGTAGCTGTTAGCGGGGCGGCCGCGGCGCGGCCAGGGGGATGCAAGGGGGCGCCTTGGGGGGGGTGGGGAACGCGGGGAGGCCCGCGTCTGCTGCTGGGGGCCGGGGAGGGGGGGGGTGGGGGGAGCTGTAGCGCCGGGCTAGGGCAAGGGGTGGCAAGGGCGGCAGGCAGGGCGGCGGCTAGGGCGAGGGTGGCAGGGGCGGCCGACAGGTGGGAGCGATGGGGGTGTGGGGAGAAATCAGCCGCTGGATTTGATCCAGCGGCTGTGCTTGGATGCGCTGCAAAACGCATGCAGCGCATTCTAGCAAATCTCTCTCTCTCTCTCTCTCTCTCTCTCTATATATATATATATATATATATATTATATCCGATAAATTTATAATTACACATAGACTATATATTTATTTAACTTTATTATATTAATCTAATTTATAGTATCTATGTATGAGAGTTACAAAATTGACTCAATTGATCAACGTCGAAGACTTTTGAATATTTGTCTAACATTCGCGATCAAACTCACGATAAGTGGACGAATTATGAATTTGATTATTAGACGATCATGTTAAACTCATGCCCTTAGTCAAAATATTAGCTACTTAGAAATCAGCTAGAATAGACTGAACCTTTAAGGGACTTTGTGCAAGACGCTCACAAATAATGTGGTAATCAAGTTCCATGTGTTTTGTTTACCTAGAAAAGACAAGACAGGATGTCATATATGTAACTAAAATACTATCATACCAAATTGTTGGTAGAGCAAGAATTGAAATGTGTAGTTCACGAAAGAGGTAAAGGATTAAAAAGATTTTAGAAGCTGCAACAGCTAAAACCCGATATTCAACCTCTGCATTAGATTAAGCTACTGTAGGCTACTTTTTGGAAGACCACGAAAGAAGGTTATCTTCGAAGAAGATGGCAAACTTAGTAGTTGAACGACAATTTTTTGAATTTCCAGCCCAGATAGCACAGAGTAGACAATCAAATTAAATTCTTGAACAATTTTTTGAATTTTCGGCCCGGTTAGCATCAGAGTGGACGATCAAGTTAAATTCTCCTATTGAAGATAACACAATTATATGATCAAGAGAGCCCTTGAGATACCTTAGAATTTATTTGATAGCTGACCATTGTTCGTCGATTAGAGCATGTTGAAAATGACAAGCCTAGTTGACAATATGTTGTATATCTGGTTGTAGCACATTAAAAAATATATAACTATTTTTATAAAGATGCAAATGTTGTGATTCCGTAGCCTATTAACTCGTAACATACAGATGTACATGATACAAATATCATTACAAAAAATATACACGAACAACAAATAAGCACCACAACAATGAGAAGAGGTAAAAAGGTCAGGCTTTTACCTCAAGGGGGACCAAGAGGTCTCTACGGGTTTCCTACCCTAAGACCTACCACTATGGGGCCTAGGAGAGGCTGGGAAGGGCAAGGGAGGAAGCGGGAAGAGGAGGGAAGGGAAGTTTGAGCAACAGAAGAAAATGGGTGAAAAGTTTGGAAATAAGGCTGTATTTATAGGTAACAATCTAGGCCAAAGAAAAGGCACCAGGAGGGCACCTTTGTACTATTGTTGCTAGGCCAAACCATAGCCAGTCGCCTAGCCAAGCATGTAACGACCCGGTCATTTGTCACAACATTGTGGGCCTAGCTGGCCAGGTGTTACTCACAATTAAGCAAATATGACTAATATTTTTATTTAACAAAAACATATATAAGATCCCACAGTCTTAGACCGTTTTTCAGTAGCCACACTTATTTCTCAAATAAATAATAAAAGGAGTCCTCATATTTATTTTGCTCCATGCCCTGGTTGTCAATCACCTACTTTGGTATCTGCACACCTGCGGAGGCAATTCCGCATTAGTGATTACAACACTAAGTAGTATAATAGATAAAACAAATCAAGTACGTTCCACTATTTCCTTATGTTTATTTTAATATGCGGTGGAGTGATTCCGCTATACTCCAAAACAATGCGGAGGAGGTATCCGCTGTGATCCGCACACCCTGGCCGTACCCTTTTTGTGGGGAGGCTATCACTACCGTCTCCAGTGCTAGTGCCTCGCACACCCCGGCCGTAGCCTTTTTGTGGGGAAGCTATCACTGCACTCAGGTGATTGCTATGCCCCGTTTGTGGGGAAGCTCTCATTACCAATTTTAGTGCCAGTGCCTCGCACACCCCGGCCGTAGCCTTTTTATGGGGAGGCTATCACTGCACTCCAGTGCCAGTGCCTTGCACACCCCGGTCGTAGCCTTTTTATGAGGAGGCTATCACTGCACTCAGGTGATTGCTATGCCCCGTTTGTGGGGAAGCTCTCACTACCAACTCTAGTGCCAGTGCCTCACACACCCCAGCCGTAGCCTTTTTATGGGGCAGCTATCATTGCACTCCAGTGCCAGTGCCTTGCACACCCTGGCCGTAGCCTTTTTATGGGGAGGCTATCACTGCACTCCAGTGCGATGGAGGAATCGTTGTGCCTCACTCACCCCGGCCGTAGCCTTTTTATGGGGCGGCTATCACTACTCCAAAACAATGTCGATGCATTACACAATTTACGCACATAATACAACCCAGTGTCGGACTGAGTCAATTCTTTGACCCCGGTTGCACTCGGTGCATGGTGGTCGAATCTGGGCTCAGGCCGACCTAGGCTACCAACAAGGAAAGTACGATGTTCTACCTATTATACGTACCTGACTTGTGATTTCGTCTGACTGTGACCCGTGAACCCTAATCTGAATAAGGGCATAAAATTATACATTAGTATAATTTTATTTTGCATGAACCTACATGCAACTTACATGACTAATATACTATCAATTTTAAATGATGTAATTAGTTCATGTTAGTCTTCATTTCTTATTAAATTTTCAGCAATTCTAATGATAATTAATTATTAATTATCATTATCCAAATCCCCATTATCTAATTGATAATTTAATTATTAACATGTCCATTTACAAAACAACTAAGCAATCGAGAAGAATCCCATGCATAAGACGCTGGAGATCTAGCAACTTGGTAGGGCATCTTCAACAAACCTTGCATGCAAGAATCCTAATGGAAATAAATAAGATGAGGGGTGAAATACTCACACAGTAATGGGGAGGTCGCCTGGGACGGAGATGAGGGATGAAATACTCCCTCTTCCTGCATATATATACACTTCAACCATTCCCTCCATTAAATTCTCATACCCCATCATTCATTGGTATTTCCTAAGTTCAACGAGCCCCTTCATTAAATTCTCACACCCCATCATTCATTGGTATTTCCTAGGTTCAACGAGCCCCTTCATTACCCCATCATCCATTGGTATTTCCTAGGTTCAACGACCCCTTCATTAAATTCTCACACCCTACCGGTCGACTTGATAACCAACCATATTGGTTCATCTATATTTATTTCATAATAATTAGGTTCGAGTCTTGTAATAATTTTCATGGTTTTTACAAGGCAAGCGAATCAGAATTGCGTGAACTAAACCGCACGCAAAGCTGGGTTATGCTGTTGGAGGCAAAGGCACTGGGCTAACACCATTGTCTCCGAAAACCTACAAAGCACAAGGGCATTGGGAGGGTGCCTTTGCGGTGAGTATAGGTCGCACACACTTGTAGTTCGCACATTAAGGCAGCTAGGGCAACCTCAAAAATTGTACTACAAGTCCTGTAGGGGCTAGGATCGATCTAAAATAGTTTCAAACACATGGCAAGCAAACTAGACTCGCAAGAATCTCGGTCTTAACATCTAACTAGACTCGCCTCAATCAAACCAAAAAGAAAAAGCCAGATATCCAGAAAGGGGTGCTAAAAGCCAAAGGAGGCTAAGGCCGGGAAAACACACACCATAGTATATACGAACCACGATAAAAAAGGTCAGACCCAACTAACCTGATTTAGTTAAATACGAAACCAAGTCAAAACCTTCGGGCAAACGACTTGAGTTTTACATAAAGATTGCAAGAAACAAATATGCTCATAAACTTCCATTGCAATGCATATAGAAATCATCCCATGAGTCATGCCTATCAACATGAAAATAAGCCAATGTCTAAAAATACCATAATCTAAAAAAGTAGCAACTCCAAATGAAATGCATATAAGATATTTTCCAAAATATATTGAGAGGAGCCGGACAAAGCAAAAGCTAAGCTGATTAGCACATTATTAAGCAACATATAAAGGTTCATCCATACATCATAAAAGCTCTCATCTGTGCTGCTAACATCTTATTTTTTGGAAACTTCCTCGCCAATATATATTTGCATCAGTGTTAAGTGTTTAAAATATATAATATTTCCCA
Organism: Piper betle; assembly: GCA_033002965.1. Lineage (NCBI taxonomy): Eukaryota > Viridiplantae > Streptophyta > Magnoliopsida > Piperales > Piperaceae > Piper > Piper betle. The sequence goes on from JAURVB010000412.1 coordinate 58,663, forward strand.
ATGTTTTTAATATGATTTTGTACTTCTCGGGTATAAACATTATTAATTTAGTGATATTTTTCATTATATTCTAGTTAATTAATATTTTATTATATATGCTTAACTTTGATGTTTTAATGCAGAAAAAGATGAATAAATTAAGCTTTGGATTTGATTGGTCATGACACTTGGCTCCACCCAATGGCTACAATTCATGGTGTTCAATGGAGTCGAACAGTTGGAAACTTGAAGGGACATTATAATTAATTAGAGTACATCAATTTGTGAACACTCTCTTTGAATTCTTGTATCTCCACTTCTATATAAAGGGGTGGTCATTTGTTGTTCATCATATCTCATCTCTTGGCTTCAGATTATAGTAGAAGTAGTAGTTTTAGTTTTTGTAATTTCTTTCTCTTTCGTAATAAAAGTTAGTTTCTTCTTTATATTGTTTTTCTTTATATTATTTTCTATTTTTATTATGGAGTAGTTTTACATTTCGTTCTAGAGAAGAATGGAACTTAACATGATTTAATTGAATTCATTTCAAGCTCTTACTCTTTTATTCAATCGGATCGTTTGAATTATCATGTTCTAAATGCTAAGAATAGATTGATCACCTATTTCTTAGATCATGAGGTTTAATTAGATTTCGGGAGAAATTAATTAGATTAGTCATTGATAATTCATCATACGACGAGTCTTTTGACTTGTTTGTCGTTGTGGTCGGAAGATACACAACACCGTATGCGGTTGTAAGGCAATTCTTAATGCGTTATTTTGTTGATTAATCAATTATCACCGGGAGGTAGAAATTGAGGCAAAATAATAGAAGCATGAAGGAGCGGGAGCCACCATGTCATATAATTATCCTAGATCGACAATCCGAGGGAATAAAAGATAAGAGTAAGATATGATGAAGATTAAAATCATGTTAAGGGAAATTCGACTCTAGAACGAGTTTTATAATTTTGACTTCTCTTTTAATTTAAAGTTAGTATTTAGATTCTGTTAAGTTAATTATTTCCGTTTTGTTCTTAATTTTATTTTCTTTAATTAATTATAGGAAATTCATCTCCCTGTGGGACGATACTTGAATTTATCATTATATTACTTGTTTCGACCGTGTACACTTGCATGCTATTAAAATTATTCGAACAATCAGCAAACTACATCATGACCCAATTTTTAAGGAAATGATCTGTGCTGCAACATCTATTTTTTTGAAACCTCCTGCCAATATTTATTTGCATCAACAAACTACATCATGACCAAATTTTTAAGGAAATGCAACTCAATAACATTTTCCAACAAAACAAATTGCATAATTATTCCAATGATTACATCCCCTAAACACTTGCAAAATGTACTCTATATCTATTTATTGTCAACTATGATCAAAAGAGAAACCACCAATTAGATCAATCTCACTATAGAAAAGATTATGAACACATTAATACCAAAAACTTTAATAAAATTTGAGGCAAATATAGGTAGAAAGCATCAACTTCTATACATTATATGAGCCTTATATGCATGAGCTCTAACTCATATAATATATATGAGCTATAACTTCAATTAGGAGTATTTTAGCGATCTTTCTAAAAATCCGCGTCGACAAATGTAAAAGTAAGTAATTAAGATATTTATATATTTTCAAATCAATGTGTGCTTTAATCACTTGTACCCTAATTATCAAAATTATTACAATAAAAGTTAATTTTAAAATATTTCTAAACTAATGTACTTTAAAAAATCTAAAAGCAATTAATATTGATGTCTAAGAAAGATAAAAATATATAAACTCACATTTATGTACTCTACATCCCACACCATTAGTTGACACCTACTAAAAGAGGTATAAATTAGAGGTGTAGTTCATGTAAGCTATGAAGTGTGACTCATTTTAATTTTTTCAAACACATTTGTTCTCTTGCATAAATATATTTACTATGACAAAAAATATAGTAAATAATTGATCAATTGCTAGCAAGTATTATCACATTTGGTATACAAAAGAAATCACAACTAAGTGGAGTTCGAAGATTGAGAATCAAGTATAGTTAGAATTTTTGTAAAGAAAGAAATTTTGACAGGTGCAAGGGTGCTAGCGTGGACTAAAGACGTCAGATTCTAGTAGTTTTTAAAAATCGGGTTCGAGGTCCAAGGCATTGAATGAATTTTTCTAGTTTTAGTTTATATATTATGAAGTAATTGTAGAGTCTAGGATTTTTTATGAAACTATATTGCATGATATGAATTCATTTTTATTTTCTCTTAGCTGAATTGTTTATTTTGTTTGAATTAATACAATTAATAGTTTGACAAAATATTGATTGCCTTATGGTTTAATTCTATCTTGGACGAGATAGGTTAGATCTCTTATCAATAATCAGTATGCCATCGACGAAACAATGTCTTATGTTGCATGATATGAATTATCTTAGATCAGCGCGCTGCTACTCCATCTTCAACCCCTGACAGCACCAGACGAACTTGTTGCATTGGGCCTTATTTGTGCATTGTCAACAGCCATATGAATCTGCTCTACTGGAGACAAAGTATGCAGAAGCTCATCAAATCTATTTGAAAATTGTGGCTGGAATGTTCGACGTTCTTTTGGTGCATCACTCCTTTCAATTGCATTTGCGGCCGAAGATACTCGAGAAGTAAGATCTTGTCCAACAATCACATTCTATCTATTTGACAAACCTTCATTCATAATGCTGTCTCTAGTTAAAAGGAAAAAGTTAAATATTTAACAAATTCCATTTTTTTTAGAAAAAAATTGCTCATGCCTCTACATATGATTTAACATAAATAAGTATCCTTCTTAATGATTTAGAAGTCTATGCCCCTATCTATTGATTTAGCTGTCATGTGACATAAGAACCCAAAAATATCATGAAACAATTATTCTAGCATCCTGGCTTCCCAACTCACATTTTCTGACACTTGCCTATACCTTAAACTTTCTGTGAGATTGGCAAAGTTGGTCCCATCCTGAACACCTGCCTGTACCTTCGATAAAGTAATTGGTAGAAATAATCAAATGCTTACGTTCTTTTTTATGTAATGTACCTCTTTTGATTGAGACATAGAGACTTGTATTAGTGGATTAATAAAATAGAAAAGGTGTGATATTAAGGTTCATTTGATTACAAATTTAGCATGACCTTCGTAAGATGTTAAAAAAAATGGCATGCTTCTTTTGAGAATTTATAAAGGGGATGCCACTATCACTCATTCCATACTAGAATGCTCACTCTAATTGTGATTCTTTATGAAAGAGCTCAAATCAAAATTGAGTTTTTGCCACTAGAAATTGATCAACCGACCTTCTCAAATACATGTAGAAAACCTTCACAAACATAAATATAACAAACCACAAATCTTTTGCAAATATTTCGACCTGTAAATCTTATCAACAACATCAAATGTCATACAACCCTCATAGTGAATAAATAACACCTTTAGACACATTTCTAGGCACTTGCACAATACCTTTGAAGTTTGGTCTCTATAGGCAATATAAATAGCTAAAGAAGCAGGCACTTGCACAATGCCTTTGAAGTTTGGTCTCTACAGGAAATATAAATAGCTAAAGAAGCATAAAACTACCTGAGTAAATAAATGCACCACTAACCTTGATGATTAGGTGAAGCAAAACTTCCCAAACGTGAAAACAAGAGAAACATTGCCAAAAAAGCTACCATCACGTACTCCAGTGTTGTCGTCAGAATTGGGCACATTGTTGTTTCTTTCATTCAAACTTACATTGCTAAGCAAGTGTTGAAATCTAGTAAGTAGAGGATAAAACAACCCCACACCACTTCCACCAGTTGCAATGTCAGATACGCGACTACCTGATGCAGGTAAAACAGTGACCATTGACTGAAGAGGAAGAATCCGGGTAGTAATTTTTCCAGTTAAGCCATTAGAATTTTGTCCAGTTGAAGTGCCTGAAGGCCTGGATGGAATGGCTTGATTACTACTATCTTGTCCAAAATGGTTAGCAGACAATCCTGGCATCAAAGACCCTGCAACATTAAAAGAGGAGATCACATCTACAAAAATTTTCTTTTACTACACAAATTAAAAATACAGATTTAGCCAATCCGTAGATACAGAATCTGCATGTATTCGAATATCGATCATCCTTTTCCTGAACCTAGAGGACCACCAGACAAGCCTCCCCCATTGGCCAGTGAAGTCGGACCAAGACTAGCCCCTGGTTGGAAATTGTGAACAATAATAAAAAAAATGGAGAAGGCACTTGAACAATTGAATCATAGTCCTATAGATGCAACATAAAAAAGGGAGATGAGAAAAAAGATGGAAAATAGGAATCAACAAGTTGAGATGTTAAACCTGAACCATGACAGGATTAGGCCATGATCTGGATATAAAAACTGCAGGACCCGTATTCACAACTGCTTCAATTTGAAATAGAAAAAAGTTGTGGGACCATATATATGCTACGGCCTAGCTTAAATACCATAGCAAAAGAACTTACTGGGAAATTGCCCATGTGCAGTGTCATGATTGTGTGACCCAACTCAAGCATCAGTGCAGGCACCTAGGTTATGAATTAAAGCCCAAGACCTCATTGCACTGGATTGAATGCACACACATTCTTCCGCATTAGTTACACTTGCCTGACGTTCTAAGCGACTAGAAAGTTGCTACAAATACAAAAAGACATTCCATACATATCAACAAAAATTATGTTCATATTAAAATCACAGTGAAAAACAAAAGGTAAATCTTCAATTCAGATATACCTTATATCATAAAACGTAAATCATCAAAGATATGAGTACAACCCTCAAATGAAATATACATTCATTCATAACAAAATCTCAAGACCATCATCAAATATTAGCTGTTGCATTAAAAAAGAACCCACGGCAAAGCATAAGAAATAAGTCTTATGCTAATAAAAGGAAACAATTAGCTACTAACAATGAAATGCACTTAATAGTCAAACTCCAACAAGACAACTCATTATACATATAGAAGAAGTAGATAAGAAACAGGCCAAGGAAAAATGTAAAGCTACAAGTCAAAATAACTATTGCAAAAGATTACTAGAGCAATTTTGTATACGGGTTTACAAACACAACTTAATTTAAGGAGGGTCAAAATGGGAAAGATCAATCCAATGAAAGATTTTCCACTGCTTCACATAGTAAAAATGTTCCATTAAATTTCAATTTCTCAGGTATATGGTGATAAGATATTGTACTGAAAGTTATATCAATATAATTTCTACTGAAGAAGGTTTTTGAAATCCAGCTAATAAAAAATTTGGATGGACATATTCAAAGAAAAGTTCTCATCTCAGAAAGAGAAAGATCTCATAAATCACGCTGTACAAATACCAAGCAGTACATGCAAGGATCAATAATAGCAACTAGGCAATAAAGAACCGAGAACTGTACATGTACGCTAAACAATTAGCATAAGAAACACTAATTGCCAAATGGGAAAGATAAAATATTTTGGGAAAACCAAAATAAAATATTGGACTGAAAATATTAGAAAGAAAATTCTAAATAAGAAGTGTAAAAAATAAATGATAAAACAATGATAAAGATAAAAAAATATCACAAACCGCCCACTAAAAAGATAAACATATTTAGGAAAAACAAAAATAAAACCTTGGAGTGAAAATATTAGATAAGAGTACAAATATATATATATATATATATATATATATATATATATATATATATATGTATTTGTTAGATAATGAATTACTGAGAATGAACAATATTTAGAAATGGCAAAAAATTAACAAACAAAGTAGTGATATCTTGATTAAATACCAGACAACTCAAACATGATTAAAAGATAACTTAAACAAAAACTAAATGACTTTCTAAACCTTCCTCCCTACTAAGCAAAATTAGGTCAACTTAAACGATCGAATAAAGAATCCTACTCACACAATATGATCATATCTGCAAATAAGATTGCCAATCTAACAACTCAACAAGAATCCAGCCTTGGCAACAAGGACTAATTTCTGGAACTAACTTTCAGCAACAACAGTAAACAACAAAAAGAAATAGAGGGAACTTCTAATCTTTAATCAATAGCAAAATCTGCAAACTTGGTCGAAGCCTACACCCTCTTGTCTATATACTAATCAATTCTATTAAGTTAACTAGAATCATAAATATATTTCCTAATAACTCCACAATCTGTAATCAAAAGACTCCAACAACTATAAGACTCATATCCTAACTAAAAAATAAGAAAGATAACTACTCTTAACTATTATTAAGACTCCTACTGTAAAACCCGTGACTCGAGTCAGAGTTTTACGGGAGTGAACCAGTCGGTTCGAGTCGAGTCAGCTTCATGGACCGCGAGCTGGGTTGAGGCCAGCTGTGAGTTATGAGCAATGAGGGTCATGTATGCTCAAGTGTATGATGATAACGCCTGAAAGATGATGAAAAAAATGGGTTATCAAGTATATGGAGGTATGCAGTATTGATTGTTATTTTTATTTGATCGAAGAATAGTTTTAGGCCGAATAACGAATTAGGACGCGTTTGACGATATTCGGGTGGGTTATTAGTTATAGAGCATGTCATTTGGATGTTATTGTGTTTGTTTTATTTTATAGAATTTTTCCATATTTTTCTAGATTTTTTTAGAATTTATTACGAACTAGTTATTATTTTGACTCGAGTAGGAATCGAGTCAATACTTATTTACGAAAATGCCATCGCACACACTTCTTCTTCCTCCCGACCCTTTTTTTTCCAAAACCCTATCCACCGCCGCCGCCCCTTGTGGTCGCCGCCGCCGCCGCTGCCGACGCCGGGCTGCCGCCGATCGACGCCGCCCCGCCCCGCCGTGCGTCGCCGTGCCGCCACGACCAACTCCGGCCACCGTCGCGCCGCCACGACGCCGGAATCGCCCCGCGAAGCCGCTTCGGCCGTCGCCACTCCGGGCCTGATTTCGCCGCCGTCCGGGCCGCTCCGCCGCCGCTGTGACCGCCGACGACCACCCCCTCGCCGTCGCCGACATTTCCCCCATCCATCCCGACCGCCGTCGAGGCCGGCCGGAGCCCCGATTGGAGAACGCCGCCGCCGCCGCCCGTTTTCAACGTCGCCGCCGACGGCCATCGCGGCCTCGGTTGCTCTGTTTGACACCGCCATCGGACCAAGCTCGTCGAGCTGGTGCCGATAGACCCCTTGATTGCCCCGTCCCGAATCGTCGCCGGAAAACCGTCGGAATCCGCCGGAAAACCGCCGATACTCGCCGGAAAACCGCCGGAACCGCCGGAAAATTGGATTCGAGGGAAGTTCGCCGGATCATCCGCCGAACGCACCCGGTCCAATCTGATCGGACTTCGGACGCCGCTAGGTGCCGAATTCGAGTTTCGAGCCGCGAAACGGAAACCCTAGCCGTCGCCGATTTTCGACGACGCGAGGTATAATTTATTTTAACTTAATTATTTGAAAGTATTGATTATTAGAATTTGCATGTTATGATTGATGAATTGTGCATTGTAATTACTTATATAAATGTGGATTTAATTTAGAATAAAATATGAAATTTGTGGAATTGTGTGGTGTTAAAAATAGAAGTTATGAAACTAATTAGGGTTATTAAGTAATAATCATGATCTAATGTAAACTAACCTAAGTAGACTTGTTAGAATTGATATAGGTTGATGTGTGACGGTTGATGTGTGATTGTGTTGATTGTGCGTGCATGGTATAGGATATGTGATTCATCATGCGGGCGTTAGTTTTTAGCTTGATTGTGTAGGTACGGTGTAGGAGCTCGCCGCCTAGGCGCGTGGACCCGTTTGGAGCTTCTACCAGGTCCGTTTAGGACTCGTTCTCTGTTTTTACACTACTCTATTGTTTATTTGATTTATCATGTGCAGGACGAGTTAAGTGGCGTTTTATCGGATCCCACTTAACTCGGGCCATTTAGCCAACGGTTCTTTTTCGGATTAATAACCCTCGAGGATGAGATCCCTCGAGTTTGTTTTCGAACTTCAGATCCAGCTCAAGTTGCCTTCGGGCCTATTGTATAAATCCCAACCCAGGCCTATATATATATAGTTTTCGTGTTTTCGGTGAGAGATGGAATGAGGGTTACTTGCGGCCACGTCTTCAGATAGGGCGTGTGCCCGGAAGAGCGGGCTCTGGAGCTGGGGAGAACCCACTTCGTTCCCGAAGGATCCGGACAACTCCACCTTTGAGTTCCTCAAACCCGGAGAAGTGTGGAGGTTTACGGGTACTGCAATGCAGCGCATGTCTAGACTTGTGGTTCAAAGGGTACTGAAGGCGACTGCCTGAGAGTGCTCGGCCTTTGTGCTCAAGGCCAGGAGTAATATGGAAGGTGCAGAGGGCGGTAAGGAATGAAATTTGATGCGAGAAGCAATAGAGAAATGGCCAAGGTATGAGAATGAGAAAGATAGGGGGACGCTGTCGACCCGAGGGCGACGGCCCGACGACGACGGCTCCCGTATGTGCCCTGATGAGAGTTCTTGAGGAAGTATATGGTTTTGATTCAACAGGAGAGTTTGCTCTCCTGTGCCAGATTGATATTAGTTATTTTCCGGGCCGGTAACACTCGTTACTGACGGTTTTTCTATATATATGTAGGTGAGGAATGCGAGCGATGAAAGCTGTCGGGACTGCGGAGGAGCAGCACGGAACCGCGCACACATGTACCTGCCGCGTGTAATGTATAATGATGGTTGTTTAATGCTGTGTGGATGATTATTACAATGTTTTTGTCTTGATGAATTACTTGTTATGAAACGAACTGATAAATATGAATGAGTAGGGAGCCTTGGAGTTCAGACTCGGCTCGGGTAAAAAATGAATGAGATAATGATTTAATGTCATGGTAGATTATTATGTGTTATCGTATTTTCATAAATATTATATATTTTCTTTTGGTTTCTCATTTATTATTTTGTCTTGTTTTTGCTTGTACATCACAGCATGCATGTAGGACCGCGTTAGAACCCAATCGTTCTCATTTATGCATTTCATATTTGCATCTTCATCTTGAGACGCCGAGAGTAGATCCTGGTCGGCTTAACCGAATCTAGTAGATTAACGAACGGTTCGGTCGCCGGTGACATTTCCGGGTCGGTTCACGGGTGAGCCGAAACGGGGTGTTACACCTACTGATAGAAGAACTTCAAGAAACATAAGTAACACGACTAATCAGCAAGTTTATCATCTTCTGTACTCTTGACGCCATGTTCCTCTTCTTCAACGGGCTGTTCTTCAATAGGCTTGTCATGATCAGCAGTAATAGACTTCCCTCCTTTCGACTTTTTCCTCTTATAGACTATTCCATGCTAAGATAAGTCACTTCCACTAATGTGGTAGTATTTGATTTGATTTCTGAACTGTGCTACATACTAAGAAACACAAAAATTTTGTGATGACATACTTGGTTCTCACATGCCAAGCACACAAACAACAAAACTGGCTGATTTTCAACACATGAATTGGACTATGCATCAAAAGTACCTGTGAACATAAAAGCTCCCCATTTGTAGCAGCAGGAGCCTTTGCAGCATTATCTTCAAAAATTGCACAAGCCATCTGCAAAGATCTACCACTCAAACTGTTCTCGAGTACCCTTTCCCCAAATTGCTGAACATACAATTTATAATCACCTCCACAAGGTACACCTCTCTCAGTAAAGTATCTCCTAAGTAGCTACATCATACCATCCAAACAAGATACAAAAATAATTAAAATTACGCAAAATGTAAGTATGTTGACCAAGGCCTCACTTGCAATGCCAGCTTGCCACTTTCACCTGTTTCTCGTAATTGGACTTCTAAGCATTAGTTTGTTGGTTGAAACCAACCACATCTCTTGCTGAGACCAATATGAACAAATGAATGCTGCTATGCTGATACTTTGGATCCATCTGCATTAAATCAATAGCTCCTCTTTTAGTGCCATTATATTAAAGAATCAGAGTTTTTTTACTTCCAATGCAAACCATTACTGCAATGCTATATTAGCGGCTTTCACTAATGGTATGATGCAATAATCATATAAAGAAGTATAAAGAGGTGATCCCAGTTTGAAATGACAAGCATAACAATTTACTAAAAAAAGCTGAAAAGCATAACAATTTACTAAAAAAGCTGTACACCTTTATTCTTGAAATAGTTTTAACTTCCAAGTTCCTTTTCCACATATTCAACATCTATTCATGCCCGCTAAGGATCAGATCTCATAGCCCAACTGGATAAGTTTTCATAAGAACAATGTCAATGGCATACTCACTTCAAGAACAAGTGGACAGATACAAATGCATTACCAGCACTGTAGTTCTAGGACTTGACAGGGCATGTATTGTTTGCAAGAGTGGCTCCAGAACATGCTCAGCATAAACCTTGAATTGATCGGGTATGAAATGAGTTTTAAGAACCATAAAAAAGTCGTATCACCATTAAAAGAAATTCCAGTATCGATGATATATCAAGGCTGGGTAAAATTTTAAATGACACTTGAAGCCAAGTTATATAAAATGTTGTAATGTTTTGGACTTTTGTCAATGAAGGCCAATTATTAAAAAAAAGTTCATGCACTCCAGAGTCAGATGAGTTAAGTGTCTTTTTTCTGTTCCTTCCACCAACAAAGTGTTAATATATCCCATCATGTTCAAGGAGAGTTGCTTTAGAAAAGGATTCAAACCAAATTAAGAACAATAAAAAGAAAAAAATGAAACTTACCACATCTGTGCCAACTATGTAGTCAAATGGGGAATCAACAACTATTATCTGGTCCAGACTACCCAAGACTAGCTCAGCAGTTTGAATAGATCCAAATGAATCTGATATCAAAATAATGCCTTTATTATTTCTTCAATAAGCATCAAATTTATACAATAGCCTAAAGGTAAAAGAAAACCGAAATCAAATTTGTATTTTCACCACAATTTAGCCACAACATGCATCAAGTTCCTTTAGTAACAACAAAGCCAAAATTTTGATTTTTTACGGTTCAAGCAAATATCATGTTACCCGATTATAAGCCATTAACATCTATGATGGGACAAAATACAACTAAAATAAACACTAGAATAAAAAATACAAAATGGAAGAATAAACAAAAAGGCACTTTAAGAAAGCAAAATAATCAAATAATGTATTAATGCTATATGACATGATTATCCATATTAACTAAGTAAATGCTCATAAAATTACAGACCTAAATTGGAACTTGTTTGAATGACTCGTGAAGTATTCCTCTCCACATTTCTCAAACGCAGAGGCAGTACCTCCACTTGATTTGTTAAAACAACATCGGATCTAAGCATTGCTATGCCCAACAAGAATGATTGGTCAACTTTTCAAAAACAGAAACACCACTCAATCTTTGTTTTATAACATATAATGTGTAATATAGAAAATTCATTAGTATATGGTCAACTGCTGATGAACTACTACCTATCCAGTATGCGGTCAATAAGTTTAATTGTCTTACAAATAAATACAACTTATTTTTCTCAAATTTACGCCCAAAATACTTAGTAATTCTCTACATTTATAGTCTACAATAAACCTGTTAACAAGGGTCAAGATGATAAATCTTGTCATACATCAATCAATGAAGGCACAATGAAAATACAATGTTCTTAAATGACTTTTATTGATGATTAAGAACATTTAGTTAAGCTTGCCAACAACTCACCAAAACTGGCTAGACCACCACCTACTCCAAGTTCAATAACACGCTTCCCTTGCAATTTGCTTGAGACAAAATCTTCCTATTCTGCAATTCTTTCCCAATCTAATGTTAGAAAATTATACAAACATTCACCCATAAACAAATAAAGACTATTGTAATTAGTTGATTGTATATTTCTTCCACGTCACACCAAGCACGCATAGAAGATTGATTAAATTACGTACACCACTATTTCATCCCAAACCAAAGGATCCATGCTACCATACAAAAAATACCAATTCCACATGAAAGTAAAAGATCAAAAAAGTGAAAACTTAAGAAAATCGAGGTTTCAACAAGATCTAAAGAGATTTCTAATTATTGAATTCAAAAATAGATTGAAACATATACCGGCGACTCAATTATGTTGAGTCCATCGAAAGATGACCATAATAAAGACTATTTAGCTTTCACATGGATACTTTATCTTGCAATTAGATATTTATGAACATATGTTGACTTACAAAAAATTGAATCCTTAGGTACACAATTCTGATTTGAAAACATATATAAAAATATTCACATTTCAAATAGTTCAAAATATTCCAACATAAATCTTACCAGAAATTTTAGGAACACCATGGATGCAGTCAAGAAAGTGGTACCTAGATGTTTTGAATTTGGGTCCTGAACAATGACACACAACTCAATCATTAAATATGATTTTTTTTCTGTTAAAAGGCAGAGTGTATTAAAGGTGTGCAAAAGTGTATGTACCGCTTCAATTTCCATAAATATTGCCTATTTTCTTCAGCTGACAGTCAACAAATGATTGATGTTTATGCATGGAAATAAATCTTTATAGGCGTTGAGTAATACAAGTTCTTATGGACATATGCCCTTCAGAATACCATGCCCTCTTTTTTACTGTTTCACTATAAATACAAGACTTAATTAAGGTGTAAAACTTAAGATAGCTGTTAAGATACTCAAATTTATGCCAACTTATGCTTTTTACTCAACTTGATCGACACAAATAAGTAATAAAGCAACTAAAAATTTAACAACACTTCTACCACAAGAAGAATACCAAACATTTCATAATATTTACACTCGAGATTTACAAACACTCATTAAGAACATGGGCAAGTTAAATCAGAAACTTATATCAATACGACACAAAGTATTTTATCATACAAAAATACTCAGTCCCCGTTATGTTCTCATATGCTCCTAAATCAAACTCCATCAAATCAGAAATCCCCTTCGTCAATTACACCTAAAAGAAGGATCCCCATGTGTGTGATAGTCCATTAGCTTATCATTCTCATGTGCAACCTAGACAATACAATCAAGCACATGCTTAAATATGTTTACCTTCGCTCTCATCTCCACTAATGTTAGCAATGCCAACTCAATAGAATCAATAGGACTTTATAGGTTGTAATTGGCCAGGGGCTAGGGACCAAAAATAGGATAGACGGGATAAAAAAATCAGAAGCTCATATGTACCCTAGTATTAAAAATCCTTTCCAAATCCTAGCTTACATATATAATAAATCATCAAACACCATAACAATACGACACAAAATTCCTTAAATATAGTAGCAACCTGCCTTTTTTTTTCTTTTATTTCAAACCGGTGGAAGGCCATTGCTTCATCTTGTGCGTACCGGTGGAGGATCATTGCCTCATTTTTTTTTCTTTTTTTTTTGCTCTCTTTTATTTCAAACCGGTGGAAGCCCATTGCTTCATCTTGTGCGTACCGGTGGAGGATCATTGCCTCAACTTTTTTCTCTTTGTTTTTTTTTCCTTGTTTTATTCTTTTTGCTTACTTTTTATTTCAAACCGGTGGAAGCCCTTTTCTTCATCTTGTGCGTACCGGTGGAGGATCATTGCCCCATCTTTTTTCTCTTTGCATTCTTTCGTTTTTTTTTTTGCTCTCTTTTCTTTCAAACCGGTGGAAGCGCATTGCTTCATCTTGTGCATACCGGTGGAGGATCATTGCCTCATCTTTTTTCTCTTTGTTTTTTTTTCCGGTGGAAGCCCATTGCTTCATCTTGTGCGTACCGGCGGAAGATTTTTGCCTCATCTTTTTTCCATTTTCTTCTTTTTTTTTCTCTTTATTTTTTTCAAAGCAAAGTACAAGAAAAATCCACACTATCTTCTCAATCACCACTATATGAAAAGCAACGCACCCCCCCCTCCGATACTACTTAAAGTTCCATCCCTGTTAGAATATAGAATGAATTCAAAACACTATCTTCACTTGAGTGCTAGGACTCAAGTAGCTAGATATATTTTCAATAAAAAGGCCAAGGCTAAAAATAAGGGTAATCAAGCAAATACGTATAATAATGGGCATAAAATTGTGTGCAGAGGATAATTCATATTCGGTAGGCTTGAATAACGGCCTAGACTCATCAATAAAAAACTGCCTATATCATTTTCTATCTACATGGCAAGCCAAATATTTTGCCTCGAAAGTCGCTAAGGTAAATTCTAAAAGTCATGACCATCATGTACAATCCCTATTGCATTATAATCATAGAAATCATTTAAACTAAAGGACCTTGAAAATAATATAAGATGGGGAACCATCCTTCAAATGCAATCAATTACTCAATTCATCCCTCATATCGATCAATCAAGTTTTTCCAAGAAGAATAAGATTAATTCACATATATCTATCATTGAACCAAATGACTAATATACCATTGTATGATAAAATTTCAACCATAAACTAAACTATCTATTTAAATATTTAAATCTAAACATGAATTAAGTGTAAACAACGATGCACAAAATGAAAACATCCCCCGAACTTAACTAAACATTGTCTTCAATGTATGAAAAATAATGAGAATTAAGTTCAAAAGGATTCCCTAAAACCATGAGTAGGTGGATGTTCATGATTATGTTGCTAAACATACTCCTTGACGCACGTCCCTACAAGCAAGGAAAGATCAAATAAAAAGATCTATTAGTTCATCCCTATCAAATCTTCCTTGTTTAAGCCAAAAATTAAAGAAAAGCAGAATAGAACTTACACATTCTTCCCAAAGGAAATGCCAAAGAACCCACTTCTGCATCCCGCTAATTAATGCCCCAATATGCTCAAGCACATTCTTGATCCCATCAATTGTAGGAATAGCTACACTGAGAACTCATAACATGAGGATGACTAGTTAGAGGACAAATTGATTTAAAAAAAATGCATATGACTCATAAAAAAATGGAAAAAGAACCACATGAGGATAACTAGGGCTCCAAGAGTAGAGTGCTTCAAAAAGTAGTTGAAAGGCGAGTGGTCAATAACCTTGCTACAAATAGGGGCTCCTTATTTGAGGGTTTGAGGTTTGTCTTCTTCCCCAACATCGACCCTCCACAAAAACTCATCTCCTATTCAACTCATCGAAGACATCGGCGAGGATGATCGAGACATGGAATTAAATGTAGTTGTCGATGCACCCACCCAAATTAAATTTTGGGTGGGACACTGCCACTCAAAATCCAATATCCAAAGTTAAATTAAAATGTTTTACAAAAATATAGGTTAAATCTTTTCAATAATATCATCAAGTTTAAAAATTACTAGCAAAATGTAGGCGCAATTTATATTACACATAAATTTTAAACTTGAGCAAGACCAGACAAGTTAGAAAGGAAAACACAAATCGACTAGTATAAGTATACTCTTTCTAGTATGAACCATATGCTCCAATGCACCGATTCTCCAATCCTAGGTCGCATCGCAAACTTATATGCCCGTGACAAAACATGTGATAAATAATACAATCATCATCGCCAGATTTTATGTTCAATTTTGACAAGGCAAAAATATAAAAATACTTTTGAGTTTTAGATTAGAGAAGCACTGGACAAGGAGTGACGCTAATAGTCTATTATTTAAATTATTCCAAGAAGGGGACTCGATTAGAGAAGTACTAAACAAGGAGTGACGTTAATAGTTTATAGTTTAAATTATTCCAAGAAGGGGACCGGTGCAACAACAAAGTCAATCTTATCATCTCTTTTTCAATGGTGTTTGAAACCAACCACATCTCTTGCTGATCTTAGACGATTTTTAGAGACCACTATGAACAAATGAATGCTGCTATGCGGATACTCTGGATCCATTTGTATTAAATCAATAGCTCCTCTTTTAGTGCCATTATATCAAAGGATCAAGGCTATTTTACTTCCAATGCAAACCATTGGTACAGCAAAGCTATATTAGCTGCTTTCACTAATGATATGATTCAATAATTGTAAAAAGAAGATTAAAGATGTGACCCAGTTTGAAACGGAAAGCATAACAATTTACTAAAAAAAAGTTTGTAAATCTTTATTCAGAAACTAGTCATAAGCCCAACGCAATGTGCAGGCTGTGATTTTAAAAATAGACTAATGTCATGATTGCTAAAAAATAAATTACTAAACTATAAATTTTAAATTTTAAATATTTAAAATTGTTTGAAGTTAATTAAATTATAAGCCTAAAATATTATGGAAGTACTTGAAATATAAAAGTTAACAGATGTAAATCAATCGTTTTTTATCATTATCATATGTACGAAAAAAATAAATACGAAGAAATTTCAAAATTAAAACAATTGATGTAAATAAGTGCAGTAATCTAAATGGAAAAGAATCATTAATCACAAATTTTAATGTAAAAATCTAAATACCACGTGTTTCACCAATATCTAATGGACAATTTTTTTCAACTATAAATTAAGTTCTTCTCCTTCAAGTTTTTTTTTTGAATTCTTTTTCATGTCCTTTATTTATCTCCGACTTCATGTACCATAAACACTTAACTTGTCCTATCGAAGTAAACCTTTTCACATAAACTAGAACTCATTGAAAGTTCAGCATATTTAGAAGTTTGTGTCCTTTTACATCTACATCATAAAAAAAAATTAAAAGGGAAAAATAGTGCAACGAAAACAATATATGAGGAAGATATAAAAATTTTAGTAGGGAAAATTATTAATCAATAGATATAAAAAATATATCACTAAGTGCCAAATGGGAAAGATAAAATATTTTGGGAAACCCAAAATAAAATATTGGACTGAAAATATTAGAAAGAAAATTCTACATAAAAAGTGTAAATAATAAAAGATAAAACAATAATAAAGATAAAATAAAAAATATCACAAAGTGCCACCGAAAAGATAAACATATTTCAGAAAAAACAAAAATAAAATCTTGGAGTTAAAATATTAGATAAGAATCCATATATATATATATATATATGAATGTGTTAGATAATGAACTATTGAGAACGAAAAATGTTTAGAAATGGCAAGAAATTAACAAAGTAGTGATATCTTGACTAAATACCAACAACTCAAACAAATTTCAATGACAACGTAAATATAGTTAAATGATAACTTAAACAAAAACTAAATGACTTTCTAAACCTTCCTCCCAACTAAGCAAAATCAGATCAACTTAATTTAAGACAAGTATGTAAAGGAAGAAAAAACCGGTCAATCACCTTGGGACTCTTCTTGGGGTCATTGGGAAAAAGCTTCACTGCTGGGTGTGCCGCCTACAACGACATGAGCAGCTTGGATGCCAATAGCCCGTCTTGTGACAGCGTTAGTTGCTGCCAAGCGGGCATACCAAAAGGGATCAATCTGGTCAACATAAACATTTCCTCCTCTGACATCTATTCCAAGTTCTCCCAGTTGCCCAACAATTTGAACTGCAGCTACGCCTTCTTGGTGAAGGAGGATTAACTTCACCTTCCAACCTGATTTCGATATCAAGGCAGACCAGTTGCTCCAAGCCATTGGCTGTAGAAGAAGGCAGATAAGTACACTTTATCAAGCTAAACCCATCAAAAATAAAAACTACTTCTAACCTCATTTTTCCAACCAAAACACCTTTCCAATAAAATCATGCAAATTAGACATCCCACATGAGTAACTACCAAAGCAACAACACTCATGGGCACTCTTATATTAAACCAGGAAAATAACATGACTATCATTTTCTAGAAAAAAAAAGGAGAGAGAGAGGCAACAACCTTATACGAGAAGAGACTTACTGGAAGTAGAAGAAAGTCGCAGGGGGACTTCTTAGGCTTCCCCACCAACTCCTTGCTCAACTTCTTCTTTTTAATACTCGGCTTCTTCCCCGCACCCGACCTTGTCTCAACCGCCGCTGCTACCTCCCTGGCATCAAAGCCTGCCTCTTCTTGGCTGCCTTCTACACATGTATAATATACCTTTGCATGATAAAATTTAAACCATAAGCAAAACTATCTATATGAATATCTAAATCTAAATATGAATCAAGCATGAAATGAACATTAATAGGATAAAGGCAAAAAAAGTGAGATCCGACTTCTTTACATCAATCTCTAGCTAAGAGATTTCATAAGAAGACACCATTCTAATTAATATCTTTGAATGCAAATCATGCAATCAATCACCTTGAAATCTAAAAATTACAAAGATTATGAAAAAATGGGCCATAATTGCAAGTAATTACATGTATAATTGGCAACCATACCTACCCATCAACATGTTCTATAAATCTAAATTTCCTAACATTCATGATGGTTTAAGCAAATCTTTCAAGAGCCACAATACTATTAAACCGTCTTATGCTCCTCACTAATAAACTTAAACATGCAAGATAATAATTAGATAATCCATTAATGTTATGGTACATTATAGAGCGCACAACTAATCAAAAGATCATTGGGAGGTGAATCAATAAGAGCATTAGCTCAAATCAAAGAACTCTAAATCAATCAATTTTCAAGCAGTGTATAATTTGCTCCATACTCGAGCCAACAGAATCTTTACTTAAATATCATGAAACATAAGAACAGAAATCAATTTATCCCATGCCACCTACACAAAAAATATCTGCAATTTGTAAAAAGACAATGCCATACTTGTACTGGAAGTAGCTTTGAAGCGGGAAGGTAGAAAATTGTGACTTGCAGATTTCAAAAACTATCTTCTGGTTTGAAGGGTTACTCTATGAGTCATTGGTGCCTTTGTTTAAGTTTAAGAACATGGCAAAAGGACAATAAATCCCTCATCCACCAAATGCAAAAACCTAAAGTTGGAGATTAGAAAAGGATATGCAACCATGCAACTTGTTATCTATCCTTCAAATTTCATATTAAAAACATATGATATGATTAACATGACAATATAGAATAATTTATTCTCTAAGACAAAAACACGTGAGATTCAGCTGTCTAATCCATCAACCCAAGGATTTTATAGCATTTTACAGTAGATTATTCAGATTTGGGTTGAAAATGCAGTCTAAGGCTTGAACTTACCTAGTAAGTCAAATGTTTGAAACGTTGACTACAGATTGTCTGACTTCAAAAATCAAACGTTTGAAACAATTTTATATCCAAACTGAAATGCTTACACTTAGTATTTTGGATATAGTAAGTCATCTTTGCTTCTATAAGCAGTAACCCTGGAACTTGTATACCCCTTTCATCAATGGGTACCTCTCATAACCCCTCATTCTCTCTCTGGTGCTTATCCCAATTTTCTATACTACTTAATAATTAATTGGTTATTTACACACTAATGGTGAAGGCCACATAACATTAACAAATCTAACATCCATACAATTTTAATTTTTTTTCAAAAGTAGACAACATTTAAATTTTTTCAATAATAATTTGAAGACCATAAACACATCAAATTCACAATAGTGTTAGATAAAATATTACACAATGAAAAATATGACAAAAATAAGGGGGAAATGAATCACCAAAACTTAGGAGTACAGATTATGAAAATTGGTTGTTTTATGGTAGAATATGGTATAATTCTATGACATACTCAAACCTAGTTCATTTAATTTTCTTCATGTACTACTAAATATGCTGGAAAGAAGCGATAATCGATAGTACTTGGAAAGAAAAGATCGATATGTATATATATATATATAATATATATATATATATATAAATAAATAAATAACACAAGAGCGCAAAGATAACATTTTGGCATCTCTTTTTACAACTTTCAACATAACACTCCTTAAGGATTTTGTCAATTTCATCATAGTTCATACGATTTAAAAAATACATCTCCATTTGTATGACAATTAAAAATTAACAGTTTCTGAATATTCATAAATTTTTAAGAGTTAACTTGTATCATTGATTTCCTCTGTTATGTGTCATCACATTTTAGGAGAAATAACAATGAAAAGATATTATGTATTCGTGCATATGTCAACCAGCTAGTTGATATCAAACAAATAATGAAGATGAGCAGCATGAGTTTATATATTGAAACTTTTTTGAATCAAAGCACAGAATGAAAATATCATTAACTTGATGAAGAAGATACAAGACAGTCCAGTGATATAGCGACAAAGACAATTGGTTAGAACGGTGATCATAGCTATCAGCAATAAGCATAAGAGATATGTGGAGGTCAGCAAATGACATGTTGTCACTTCCCACCTGCTTTTTGACAACAAACCAGACGTTTGTTTGTGCATTTTTTTACCAACCATCACAACAAACACAGCTGACACTAGCTACACAGAAGAATATATTCACACACAGTGAAAAATATATCACCAGATATAATTCCAGTCATCTCTACGTCACAAGGTAACAAGCTCTTTTGTCTATAACCTCCAAAAACACTAGCTAACATTATGAATTGTTCGTAAAAAAGAAAAAAACATTTACAAAGAACTTGTAAAACTTGGCAAAGTTTATTTCCCATCCACAAGTGATACACAGTCGCCTGTGGAAAAGGTTAGCCTACCTCCATCTCACCGGTGAAAGTTTGCATCTACAGAGCCACTGTTAGGTTCAATCACCATTATCTCCAACCTGCACAATGCATAACTCACATCAATGAGATAATCAATTCTATTGACAACAAATACCAAAAAATTATATTTGCAGACATCAATCAGGAAAACTGGGGATTAGTTGATACCTATTTTGGATCAAAAAAATCACCAAACTTTATATGAATCGAGAGTAATATTCGACATTTGCAATCCGTGAAAAATCTCCTGCATCGAAGAAGAAAAACAAATTTGCAGTGGAAACACTATATCAAATATCAAAGACAGCAGCAAGAACACAAAGCAATCAAGATCAGGGACTCACATCCAATGCCTTCTGAACGTACATGGCCCTCTTCTACGATCGCCAGGAGGGTGTGGACCCGTCATTGCCAAGAAAACGTCCTCAATCTGCCACCGGGTCAGCGAGACACTGATCCTCGGCACCTATTTTCTGAAATCGAACCGCTCCTCGGCGGAGACCTCAGCCGACCCTCGGCGGAAACCTCAGCCGACCCTCGGCGGCCGGGGGAGGAAGCCGACGGACTCCGCCTTCCTCTCCTCAAACCCGCAGCCCAAGCCGGACAGCACTACGCAAGCGCCGCTTTCTTCCATCCGGCTGCCCCCGACCCGGGCTTCTCGAGCGATGTCTCCGTCGCGGCCGCATCGAGGGCATCTCCCGCAAGGCCGACGAAGCGGAGTCGTGAGAGAAGCTTCTCCCGGACGGTCTCGGGCCGTCGCCGGCGTCGATGACGAGGGGCGGCGGTTCCTGCAGTTTCTTGACTAGGTCGGCGATGGGGAGGAAGGAGGGGGAGCCGCCGGGGAGGAGGCCGGGGGGGGACGTGGTAATTTGTTCTGCCACTTGAGGAGGGGGGAGGGCGAAGTTGTGGAGGCGGGATGCGGTGTGGAGGCACTGTTCGGCCCTGCCCGCCATGGATTCCAGCCGGAGAGGGAGGAGAGAAGCGACGGCGGCGGAGGCGGACGGCTGAGGCAGAGGGCGTCGGCGAGGGGTGGGTGTGAAGGCGGCGGAGAAAGAAATGGAAGGTGGCTTTGCGTTCTTTTTCTGTTGCGCGGTTCCGTGCTGCCGCAGTCCCGACAGCTCACCTCTATATATATATATATAAACCTATAAGTAACGAGCGTTACCAGCTCGAAAAATAAGTAATATCAAAGTGGCACTGAATGAAAATCATATATTTCCTCAAGAACTCTCATCAGGGCATATACGGGAGCCGTCGCCCTCGGGTCGACAGCGTCTCCCTATCTTTCACATTTTCATGCCTCGGCCATTTCTCTATTGCTTCTCGCATCAAATCTTATTCCTTTTGCCCTCTGCACCTTCCATATTACTCCTGGCCTTGAGCACGAAGGCCGGGTACTCTCAGGCAGTCGCCTTCAATACCCTTTGAAACCACAAGTCTAGACATGCGCTGCAATGCAGTACCCGTGAACCTCCACACTTCTTCGGGTTTGAGGAACTCAAAGGTGGAGTTGTCAGGATCCCTCGGGAATGAAACGGCCTGCACACCATTCCAGAGCCCACTGTCGACACACACGTGCCCGCTCGCGTAGCACAGTAGTCGGATTTCCCTCATTCAGTCTCTCACAAAAATACGAAAACTATACATATATATAGGTCTGGGTTGGGATTTATACAATAGGCCCGAAGGCAACGTGAGCTGGATCTGAAGTTCGAAAACAAACTCGAGGGATCTCATCCTCGAGGGTTATTAATCCGGAAAATCGTTGGCTAAATGACCCGAGTTAAGTGGGATTCGATAAAACGCCACTTAACTCGTCCTGCACATAATAAATCAAATACACAAGAGAGTAGCGTAAATCAGAGAACGAGTCCTAAACGGACCTGGTAGAAGCTCCAAACGGGTCCACGCGCCTAGGCGGCGAGCTCCTACACCGTACCTACACAATCAGGCTAAAAACTAACGCCCGCATGATGAATCATACATCCTATAGCATGCACACACAATCAACACAATCAACACAATCAACACAATCACACATCAACCTATATCAATTCTAGCAATCAATTCTAGTAAGTCTACTTAGGCTAGTTTGCATTAGATCATGATCATTACCTAGTTACCCTAATTAGTTTCTTAGTCTCCATTTTTAACACCACTCAATCATACAAATTTCATATTGTTATCCTTAATCAAATCTACATTTATATATATTATTATAACATACAATTCACCAATCCTAGCATGCAATTCTAATAATCAATACTTTCAAATAATTAAATTAAAATAAATTATACCTCGCATCGTCGAAAATCGGCGACGGCTAGGGTTTCCATTTCGTGGCTCGAAACTCGAATTCGGCACCTAGCGGTGTCCGAAGTCCGATCAGATTGGACCAGGTGCGTTCGGCGGATGATCCGGCGAATTTCCCACGAATCCAATTTTCCGGCGGTTTCCGGCGAGTGTCGGCGGTTTTCCGGCGGATTCCGATGGTTTTCCGGCGATGATTCGGGACGGGGCAATCAGGGGGTCTATCGGCACCAGCTCGACGAGCTTGGTCCGATGGTGGTGTCAAACAAGGCAACCGAGGCGGCGATGGCCGTCGACGGCGGTGTCGAAAATGGGTGGCGGTGGCGGCGTGCTCCGATCGGGGCTGCGGCCGGCCTCGACGGCGGTCGGGATGGTGGGGGAAACGTCGGCGACGGCGAGAGGGTGGTCGTCGGGGTCACAGCGGCGGCGGCGTGGCCCGGACGGCGGCGAATCGATGGGCGGAGCGTCGAGGTTCGCGGGCTGGTTCTGGCGTCGTGGCGAGGTGGTGGCGGTCGGGGCTGTTCGGGGTGGCACGGTGACGACAAGGCAAGGCGGGGCGGAGTCGATCGGCGGCAGCAAGGCGTCGGCGGTGGCGGCGGCAGTGCACGGCAGTGACGGCGGCAAGGGTTTGGGGTGAGGAAGGGTCGGGAGGGAGAAGAAGTGTTCTCAATGGCAAACTCGTAATTTAGTATTGACTCGATTCCGACTCGAGTCAAAATAATAACTAGTTCGTAATAAATTCTAAAAAAATTCTAGAAAAATATGGGAAAATTACATAAAATAAAACAAACACAACAACATCCAAATGACATGCTCTATAACTAATAACCCACCCGAATATAATCCAACGCGTCCTAACGCGTTATTCGGCCTAAAACTATATCTACGATCAAACATATAAAGAGAAAAAAATACTGCATACTTTCATATATTCAGATAACTCATATCTCACCATCTTCTCGACATTACCATCATATATTCAGGTACACCTGACTCTCATCGCTCATAACTCACGACTGGTCTCGACTCAGCACGCGGTTCATGAAACTGACTCGACTCGAACCAACGGTCGAACCGACTGGTTCGGTAACGTAAAACCCTAACTTGAGTCATGGGTTTTACACGAGTGGCAACCAAAAGGCAATATTCTTCACAATATTTTTCGTCCAATCTCAATCTATTTTTTTGTTGTTTGAGTTTGAAATAGGTACATTATCTTCTTCTTTTTCCATTGATTACTCGTATTGCTCTTAAATTTCTTCGATTTTGGTAATTTTGGGAATTATGCCCTAACTTCAGTTTGATGCACAATTTGGTGAAATGGAGTGGATGGATTTGCTTTGATTTGTGAATGATGGTGTGTTGGAGTTGTGTATTGATGAATTGCATAGTAAGGGCATGATTTTGTTTGAATATTGAGGTAATTTTGATTTTAGGTTAGGATTTTATTTTAACGTTTATTTTTATGATAATTATTGGTTACTTGTTTAGTTTGTTTGTTTTTATATTTTGAATTAATCATTGTAAAAAAGTAAAAAAATCCAAAAATAATGAAAAAAATTCTTGTGTTAGTTTAGTTATAATTAGCTTAGTTAGTTTTGTTGTTTATTTTGTTGGTAGCTATATTTAGGTGTTGAATGTCTAAGTTGATGTTGCGTTAGTACAAAAAATTTTAAAAAAAGGTAAAAGTGAAAATATAAAAAGCAAGTTTTGAGTGTTTTGTTTTAATTAGTAGTTGTTGAGCTGTCTGACCTCATTTTTCTTCTAGATCATGTGTTTAAATTTTTGAAGGCCTTTATGTGCTATCACTTTTGATGAATACTTGATACAATAAGTTTGGGAAAAATTCCTTGCTTATTGATTCGGAAATGAGTGGTTGTTTTTAGTGTTTATTGAATGCTCACTTATCTTTCTTGTTTCTTTTATGCAAGGAATGGTACCTAAATGCGTGCATAGTGGTGAAGCAATTGACCTATGATCCCCAACATTATGGTCTTCTAATGTTATCCCTCAAAAGAATTTGGTTAGAGAGAGAGGGCCGAGACTAGAACCAAGATTGGATGGATGACCAGATGATAGCTGAGGTACCGAGACATAGATGGACACAGTGAGGTACCGAGATGTAGATGGACACAATTTATTCGTGCAACTAAGGCGCCAATTATCCGGATTGTGAAAGAATTTTATTCCACGCTGAAGGCTACTGAAAAAGACAACAAATTATCGAGTGCAATTTGGGGGTAGTTTCATTTGATCCGGACCGGATCAATGCCTTATATGGTACATCATCCTATGATGGGAACAAGCGATTGAAGATTCTTACTCGGTGTGATTTGTGAGGGTGAGGTGGAGTGGACCATGACCAAGAATGGATTAATTCATAAGCATTTCCTCTCTCTCTCTCTTGTTTATTTGTTCACGGTTTATCTTGGTTTAAATTTGTTCGCTCTCGACCATCATGTTAGTGATGTTACATAGGATAGAGCAATGAGGGATTGTTTATATACTTTGTTATGCTTAGGACATCTCATATGATTTCTGGCCTTTGGTTCCTTCCATTTATCACTACTTCGTGTAGAGAGGCAGGTATGGTTATGAGACTGATATGGAGATTTTACCGGCTGGAAGATATATTGTTCCTATTCATCATCAGCTTCCCCTCCTGTTCATAGTGGTTAGTCTTTTGCTGGTCTTTGTATTAGTCGACAACTAGCAGCAATGAGATTTACCCAGGAGTATTTGATTTGTCATCAGCATGACATCCATACGCAAATTTCAGTGAACCTTAGGAGAATTACAGATGATAGAGGATTAGAGTTTTCTGCATTGGATTTTCTAAGGATGTATTTCATACATCGATAGAGCTGTAGAGCCTCCTAGAGAGGAGAATGATGACGACGACAGCGGAGATGACGATGCAGCTTATGAGGATTGAGTTCTTTCCCTGATTATCTTTTCGCTTCATTTTGTCTATGATTTCTTCCTTTTATATTTTCTATGTATTCTTTTGAAGCATGCTTATGTAATGCTTGGTGTGAGCAGGCGGAGAGAATTAGACTTTTTATTTGATATAATATGGCATAAATAAATTTTTTAGGGTTAGTTTTATATTTTTGCTTTCTTTTTAATTTGGAGTTTTTAGTTGGTTCTTTAATCTTTGCATGCATCTAGCTCAATTATGATATTCAACGATGGTGTTGTTCGTATTTTGTTGATAATGTTGGCATGATTTAAAATTTTTACATGTTTCTGTTGTTGATTCTTATTCTCTACAATATTATTGAAATAATCTCTTGCTCTGATTTCGATGATATTTGAATAATTATGGTGTTGTCATGCTAAGATGATGAGATGTAGTCAACTTGATACTTTCTTGAGACGATTTTTTCAAGGTTCTTATCAAGACGAAAATGATTTACACGTTTTTGTTAGATTAGTCGGGAGCCTTTGAAGCTGACCTATTTATATCCTTTGAAGACAAATTTTACCTTTTTGTTTTGGTGTCCTAATATTATATTAGTTAGAGCCTTTGATTTAGTTTCCATAATTTAGGTCCTAACACCCTAATTCTTATATCTTTCCAAATTTCATTTTGTTAAATTATTGAGCAGGTTTGTTTATTATAATGTGGGGGTGTTGGTTGTTATTTGATGGAAATAGTTGGGTATGTGTAGGGTGTTGTGAAAAAAAAAAGAATTGAAAAAAGAAAAATAAATAATTGAAACGTGTGACAGAAAAAAGTTCGAAGAAAAAGTTGAAATTTTTTTGAAAAAGAACAAAAGAGAAAAAAAATATAGTAGTTATATTTTTATTGTTTGGATATGATGAGGTATTGTGGATATGTAAGTGTGGGATGGTGGATGTACAAGTTTTTGATTGGTCAGCTATACGATAATTTGACTTGTTTAAGTTTAGAAGGATTTAGATGCTAAAGTGGTGATGAGCCATGTTTGTTTATCCTCTATTATTATTATTTTATACTCTAGCTAAACCCCGTTACAACCTTGGAAAGACTTACTTATTCTAATTGATAAGAACTTATTGATATTTTAATGATATGATGCTATTTGGATTGATTTGAATGATGAATGAGCGGTTTATTAAATGCAAAATATGAGTTATTTGTAAATAAAATTGATTGTAGAATACTTGCTTCATTTTGATGATTATTAAATGTTTGACTGATATATTAAATGCTTGTGAGGATTGAAATTTGAAATTGGATATTTTGTGTTAGTGCATTGCATAGGTTGGTAACATTTAGGGTTTCATGACAAGGGGCTCGACACGTGTCTGAAAAGTTAATTTTATTAGTCTTAAATTAATTTCAAGGTTGTGATTTTAAATTTTTATCAGGGTTTTATACTATTTTTAATATAACCTTTAGGTTATAATGTTAGGAGTATAATAAAGTGGAAAATTGATTTTTATATTAGATTTTTACCGTGCATTATTAAAATTTATATTTTCTTCGTGTTTGAGGAATTTCAGGATAGAGGATTTATTTGGAATTTTTACAAAGAATAAAGCTATTTCGGTGTGGGTAATGATGTGTATTAAAGGTGTGAGATAATAATAGTTTTTGCTTGAAGACATGAAGGGAAGAGAAGATTGCTTGCTTCAACTAAATTTAGTTTCTTATTCTTTTATTTTCTTGTTGATTATTGATAAGAAATATACATAAGTACTATATGAAATTTTAAGGGTTGTGGGCACCATGTTATTTAGGAATATGATTGATTAGATTGATGTTATAATTTTATAAGATGTCAAAAAATAATCATAAATATTATCATTCATTCATTGAAGCAATAAAGGAGAATTAAAATGCTAGGTTTTTGTTGCATAGAGTTTCGTAATAATCATCATTGTTAGTTTAGTTTAGTTAGTTTAATTAATTTCTTGAAATATATTTTGCATAAAACAAAACCTCATTTTTAATTTGTTAAGTATGAGATTAAAATTAATTAGGCAATTTAGTTTTGAAAAGTTCGTTGTAGAAATGATTTTTATTTCATCATTATATTACTTGAACGAACGATACACTTGCGTGTCGATTTTTGTGACAGTTTCATCTAAAGATCTAAATATCACCTTCATGAGAAAGAAAACAGACCTGTAGAAACTAAAAGTATTGGTCACCTTTTGATCAATTCGCTCATCTTGAAGGCCAAGTCCATTGAAGGCAACCATTAACAAAAAACAACAATGCTAAGAAAAGTATTGATTATCTTCGAGAAGAAATGTTAAAGTTTTTTATCACCTTATTAAATCAACATGGCCGATATTCATGATGCAAAAAATCTATGGAAATAAATACCCCGTCAAAACTGTTCAATAATATAATGTAATACATAAATTGAAAAGACAAAAAAATTAGCCTAATATTGCTCCTATCCAAGTTTGTGCGTAAAAGAATTAGCCATAGCCTGATGACCAAAATGATCACCATCGTAAAGGCTCATGTTATAGTCATCAAAATGAAGCATTCTATTATATATAAAAATAAAGGAATAAACTAAGTACTCATGAATATTATGACAAAAAGAATAACAAAATTACACACCAAATAGGTGAAAAAAGATGGAATACAACCCACAATTAATATGAAAATTAAAATGTGACCTTATCTTTGACGATTTTGGAAACATCTCTGACCTACATAGAATCACCATTTTTTAAAAAAGGAATAAAGAATATGCTCCACCTATGTTCGGTCTTCATCATCCCTATTGGTTCTAAACAAAGATCTAAAAGTTGAAAACATGACATCATTATAAAAATAAACTAAAAATCAAATTGAGAAAATGATAATCAAGATGAGATGTGGATTTGAATGGTAGCATTTGTGCAAGTATGTGACTATCGTGGGAGTGGAGGAACCCGAGGATTGCAGCCAAAATAAAACATGTCACCAATATGCACTTTGGTCTTGACCATGGCTGCAAAGCTGCTCCATTGATGATAGAAGAGAAAATAAAAAAGAGAATCACGGGTAATCAAAACCAAACATTAAAACATTGGAATAGTCAAGTGTCGACAGTGATGGAGGGATGTGTGTCCTTATGTAACAGGCTGATCTACCAATTGAGCCTCCATGCCCCTCAAAAAAATTTAATTAATGACCACGACCACTGCATATTTGTTCAAATACACTTGAATGGCTCGTTCATCTTTTTCTTATTCTTCAACCAAACATTCAAAGGGTGTTGGGAATAGATAAA